>VDFB02353493.1:421644065-421662703 GCA_007258455.2 Sequoia sempervirens
TTTTCATTTTTAGAGGTATTCTCCTTACAAGCTTTCTCATTCTTTGTACCAGTCTTTTCTTCTTCTTTAAACTTATCATATAGCTTTGTTGATGCACTAGTAGTAGGACTCTTTCCTTTCTCAAAACCCAAGCTAGAATTTCTTTTGAAGGTTTTTGTGAGTTAATTAACTCATCAAGTATTTTAGAGCCTCCCTTCAACTTCAAACCTCTTTCTATTTGTTATCTAGCCTTTTCAAGGTTTTTTCTCAAAGCCACTATTTCTGCTTCTACTTCATACATTCATTAGTTTTAGATTGTAGTTCAGATTTGACTACATCTATCCTTTTAGCTTCTTCAACTTGTGTCTTCAAGCTTAACACCATTTGATCAAATTCTTCAATATTTTTGGTTAGCTTTTCAACTTCCTTTAGTGTAATAATTTTTAGCTTTTTGTTCTCCTTTCTTAAGTTATCAATCTTGTCTAGAGCACAAATGAGTTCACCCTCTAGATCAACTTATCCTTCTTCTTTTTGAGAAGCTTCAACTTCTCCATTTTCTTGATTTGTAGATTCTTTTTCCATGAACATGAATTCATTTTCCTCAACCATAAAGGCACAATCATGTTCGTCATCTGAGCTATCACTAACATCAAATGAATCACTTTCTAGTTCTTGTGTATACATACTCTTCTTTGAAAAATTCTTATTCTTAGGGAAGCAAGGTTTCTTCTTTTTACTTTCCACTACTTTTTCACTGCTATCCTTTTCTCCATAAGGGAATTTAGCAGAAAAATGACCTATTTTATCACAATTAAAGAATTTAAAGGGTAACTTACCTTTGTTATTTTCAAAGCCTCTTCTCAATATTTTGACAAAGTTAACTTAGTTTCTTCTTCATCAGCCCCCTTAGATTCAAAAGTAGATGCTTCTACCTTCTCCTTTTTGGATGCTTTGAATGCAACTTCTCTCTTGGATGTGTTTGAATCTCCCATTCTCATCTCATAAGCAATAAAGGTTTCATGCAACTCATCAAAAATAAGTTTGTATAGATCTCTTGCTTCCTCTATTATAGATATTTTAGAGTCATACCTAGATGGAAAGGATCTTAGAACCTTTTTGATAATAACACTCTTTCACTTCTTCTCCTAGGCTTCTGATTGCATTGAAAATTTCATCTACCCTAAGGAGGTAGTCTACAATCTTCTCTTCTTCACTCATCTTAAGAATTCCAAACTTTCCTTTGTAAGTTTGTATCTTGGCCTTCTTTACCTTATCACCACATTCATAGATGTTCTTCAACTTTTCCAAAACATCATGTGCAGTTTTACAGTACATTACTTTGACAAAATATGAGTTAGACAATACAAAAAGAATATAATTCTTTGCCTTGAAATTGTTCTCATATTCTTTCTTGTCAACTAGATCAGTAAGAGGTGTAGCAGAAATTGTATATCCATTTACAACAGAAATCCATACATCAAACCCTAAGGAAGATAAATATGCTTCCATTCTGATACTCCAAAATGCACAGTTTTATCCATCAAAGAGAGGTGCTTTATTTGAGGATGAACCTTCTTGTCTATCCATCTTGTGTTCACTATCCAAGATCTATCTGAGTTGATTAAGTTTCTCCAAAGGAACTTGGATTTGATGCCAATTATTGGAACACAAATATCTACTGAGAGGGGGTGAATCAGTAGACCAATTAAAACTTATTATTTTAACCCTTTTAATACAAATTAAACAAACATGTAGAGATCATGCAAACACACAAATGCACATAACACTAGATATACGTGGAAAACCTAGTATGAGAAAAACCATGGTGAGAATAGATGCTAGGATCTACTATCCTAATCTAGCCTCACAATAGAACTTCACTGGTTACAATGATTAATGGAACCAACCCTAAGGACACACCAATCCCCTATTTTAAGAGCACCAACTCTAAGGAAGCATGTACTCCCTAATGAGCACCCACTCAAATTTTTGATGGTACCAACTGATTAGATTTACAATGAAATTTATGTGGAGAGACAACTTCAGATATAATTGTGTTAATTGAATCTAATTCTTTGTCATATACTTGTTCTGCAACCGCTCAAGCTCTGCTATTTAGAACATCCTTTGTTCTATCTCTCTTTGACGCTCCAACTAACTTAGAAACTCTTAACTCTACTCTTCTCCCCTTTCTCTACTCTATTTCACACATTTACTATACTGAATGTATACCCTAGATGATTTTTTTTTTGTTATAGTCTAGGTCTAATTTCATAGCATTCACTTACTCATGTTCTTCAACAATACACACTACACATTTCTAATTGATTAATCTCTACTTTTTTATTATGAAGCCTTCTATCCTAGAGCCATCTACCATTGACCAGATTGACTAAATTTTCTATATTTAGCAACCATAACACCCTAAATTAGATACACATTAAATGACATTTTTGCATGATCAAAACTGAATCTTCCTTTCTATCACCAATTAAAATTCTATTTGGAGTGGTTACAACAATTTATCCTATACCTTGTAGGTATTTCCACCATTTTCCACCACCTAGCTATTGAGAGAATCCAATGTTAAATTCAAGTTGTCGATAACCATCTTCATGCCAATATCTAGCATTTCTCATTTAATCACCTCAACTATAAAATATAACTATCAAATTAGAAGCCCTTAAAATATTTTTCATTGATTGCTATTGCACATACCCGGCGAATATTCTACTTTGGATAGGCTTAAAAAAAATTTGATATCATCTGCAACACATGTTTTCATATTTTTTTTTGTCAAACCACAACAAGGACCACTACAAATTCTATAGAATAGTGGGCACCATCCGATCTCACTTGGATGCAGTGCTAACCATTGATATTCCTGAGTAGAGAACCTTAAGCTTGGTCCCACCAAGAAACCTGTCTCATTTTCATGCTTCTACGATAGACTGTTGATAAAATCTCGTGAGCAGTGTGGGAATGCAGGAGCATCCTGATCGTTAATCACTTAACCTCCACCATTGATCATACGTGGATAAATATTTGCTACTAGAAGTAGGAAATATTATAATCTTTATTAATTTTTAAGTCGATAAAGACTAGGGTAAGGGGTCGGTAGTAGAATGAATTGAAGGGCTTAAGTCATAGCTTAAGCTATCGGTAACCTTCAATAGCCAGTCAACGAAGAATATAAAACTTGTGCAACACCATTACGAAACCCTTTAGAGTTTCTCTACTAAACACTAATCAAGCTAGAGAGTAGATATAATTGAATTCTAAGCTTCATCTTCAACCTTTGATCATGTGGACCATACCTCTAAAATGATCATGAAAAAACCACATTAGATCTTCCATTAGTTTTCTCTGTAGACTTCCAGAAATACCCTCTATAATAACATGCCAATATTGCAAGGCAATCATTGTAAAATTTTGACCAACTTTGCATCTATTACAAAACATTATCTTCTCTCTATCATACTTCACCAACCAACCAAAGATTGATCCACTAACAACAATGAAATTTAGACTTCCAATGATCTCTCCTTTGACATCAATCCAGTTTCCTTTTTACATCAATCAACAATCTCCCCATTTAATATCACTAAGATATCATTTTGACATCAATGAAAATCATATTTCCAACAAGGTTGACATCAGTGGCATCACTAAAACTATCTTCCTAATTATATTGAAGGTTGACATCAATGGCCAACTGTTGACATCAATGACAACACCAACAACACACTTGCAACAATCTCCTCCTTTGTTATTGATGACAACACCATCTCTAGAAAACCATCAACAATAAAAGCAACTCTACATTAAGTAGCACTCCCCCTTACTGGGGTAAACTTCACTCACTCCTTTAACCTTTGTTCTTTAGACACCATTGTATTTACAATTACTTTCTCTCCCCCTATCTAAGGATTTCTTTAACCATTACTCTCTCTCCTTATGACATCAATTATTTCCTTGTATTTTTCAAACTTTACACTCTCCCCTTTTGACATCAATAGCAAATGGAAACATCTTTCCCTTTGACCACACTTGCATTTTCTTCTTTTCTCTCTCCCTTTGACATCTACATACATCAATTTGGCATTACTTGTAACATCAGAAAGAAATTGCTTTCTCTCCACTACTCTTCACTATTTTGCATTGCTCATTCTTCACCACTACTTTATTGATTTCTCTTTTCTTCATTAAGGACACAAGATATGTTTCACTTGACTACACCAAACAAGAACACTACTATCTACTGCCATGAGAGGTAGCCTTCAACATCAGTCCAAGACCAAGAATGTATCTTGAATGCTCACCTAGATAGATGCACCAACTTATGCATCTAGTTAAAATAAGATGGGGAAAAACCCCCTAAATTATATTGTAGATACTCAAAAGTATCTTTAGGAAGATCTTTTGTGAAAATACCTACAACTTGATCCTTGGCACAAGCTCCAGCTTCAACTCATTCTTTGCAACCTTCTCTCTTAGAAAGTGATACTGGATAGAGATATGTTTTGTTTTTGAATGCATTATTGGGTTCTTTGAAATATTTATATCACTTGTATTATCACACAAGATAGAAATAGGTTCATCATATGATACTTTGATACCCTTGAATGTTTGCTTCATCCATAACACCTATGTACAACATGCTGCTGCAATAGATAATGACATTGAATCCTACTTCTTACTCAACCAAGAAACTAATCTACTTCTAAGAAAGAAATCATCTCCACTTGTACTTCTTTTGTCATTTTTACAACCTACCTAAACTGCATCTGTATACGCACTCAAGGAGAAATTAGTATCCCTAGGATTACCACAAACTAAAGTCCAGAGTGCCCTTCAAGTATCTAAATATCCTTTTAACTGCTACAACATGTGATTCTCTAGTATCTTCTTGAAATCTCACCACAAGACAAACGAAATGCATGATATCTGATCTAGTAGTAGTTAGATATAAAATTCCTCCAATCATTGATATATACTTTCTCTAATCTACTTTAGGAGATTCATCATTTTTTCTCATCTTACAACCAATAACCATAGGGGTACACACTAATTTAGAATCCTCCATTCCAAATTTCTTCAAGATTTTCTTGACATATTTTGATTATGAAATGAAAATACTTTTTTCTAATTGACTGATTTATAATCTAAGGAATAAATTCATCTCCCCACATTTTGACATCTCAAACTCTTTCTACATTTCATTTGAAAACCTCTTGCACATACCTTCATTTCCTCCAAAATTATTTTCATCCACATACACTACTATTGAACACACATAATACTAAGAGTGGGGGATGAATTATTATTCTACTAAACCATTTTATTGCTAACCATCCAATTATTAAAACATATCTAGATTCAATTGTAAGTAAAAACATGAAAGTGAACATAACATCACACAACTCATATACACTAGGATTTTTACGTGGAAAACCCAAAATGGGAAAAACCATGGTGAAGATTAACTCACAATATATTATAACTGGTCATAAAATATTACATGGCACACTTGTAGGACCACTGTCCTTAAAAGGCTCACAGCTGGAGAACAAAAGATATGGCTTATCGCCAGAATACAAAAAGATATGGTTTACTGCCAAGAATATGAACTGAATTGAATGCACCTTTTGAGTGTTGAGTATAGTTCCAATTAAGCTCTGGAAGATGAAAATCCTACACTAGATTGTAGTTATACAACAACTATCAACAACTACCATTGACTTCACATCATATCACTTTGTTGCACATCTTGCATCATCACTTTTTATCATCTCTATCTTTGTATATCTACATGTTCATCTATATATATATATATATATGTTTGTTCAATACAAGGATGTTATATATATACATGGTTACATCTTCATACATCAATTAGGTTGGCCTAATTGGATGTAAGTTTACTTAACTCAAAATATCTTATCGGCTTCAAAATAAAAACTTCTTTGGTTTTGTAAAAAAAAATGCAAGACATGATTTAGGTTGGCCTGAACCTAAAAAGAAACTCTTTAAATCTCCACAAAGCGTGTGCCACATGTTTAAGTCAGCTAAAAGATCATACCAAAAATTGTAAGCCAAAATTTTATGATTTATAACTTTCAACTCATTTGACCTAGACTGTTGAATTCCTGACCAAAGTTGCATCTAAGAACCTTGACTAACATATCAAAATCATATGATCCAATATTCTACTTAGAGTGATTCTAGACCAAATTACTAGATCAATATAGCACAAACACAATTTACCGAATGGGCAGATAATCAGTCATCAAACAATGTTGACATCAATGACAACAAATCGGAGGTCTCCTTATTCATTCTTCCAACAATATCCCCCTTTGTCATTGATTGAAACATGTGCCAAAAATGAAGCTTAAATCAAAACCAAAATTGTGTGACATCAATTAATTCAACTCCCCCTTTCAAATATACAAAAACGCAAAACTATTTATAAAACCAAACCAAAGCGTTATTTACACTGAACCTTCGTCTGCATAGGACCTTCTTCCACATAGAACCTTCTCCCACATAGAACCTTCTCCCGCATAGAACCTTCTCCCACATAGAACCATCTCCCCCTTTGACATCAAGGACAAATGGTAAGGAAAAAAAATAAACATAAATAATCAAGAGCTAGGGGCACCTTTTAATTCCTTGAGAATTGCTTCCCAAGAAGGTTTTTCATCATCCCAAATCCCTTATGCTCTGGTAAGAGATTTATGTAGTGATTCCAATTCCACTAAACATTCTTCTCCTTCTTATGAAGTGGACGGAATGATATTTATCTTTTCCAAATTTTTTACATCTATCAAGGTACTAGATATGGAAATATGTCTAGACATTACCAGATCTCCAAGCTGTCCTAACCACCTTATTGCATCTTCTTTTTTCCTTTGTAGAATGAAAAACTTTTTTTGAAGGTCTACAATAGAAGTCCAACTAATGTAGTTTCCATCATCTACAACCTTGTAGTCTCTGGAGGCATCAACAAGTTGAGACTCTATTGAGTCCATTAAGTCCTTAACACCTTGAGTGCCATCAAGCCACTACATGCAATAAAAAAATAATATTTGAGCTTCCTCATCATATTCCTTCACCTCTTTCAAACTTTAGAATACTCTGGCATGCACAATTGCACACTTATCTTGTAGAATTAGTAAAATTTTCTCTAGAAGACTTGACTCTGCCTCTTTCACAGTCTATACCTTGAGGTTAGAGGTATATTCCTTGATAGAATCAACTACAAACTTTAGGTTCTTAATCAGCACTAAGGAATCATCAGTGGTGACACCAGGGGTTGTCTCCTATAAAGCTCTAATAGCTTTTTTTATCAATTCATCTCCTTTCTGATAAGTTTCAGTAGTTTTCTATGTAATAGAGTTGAGAAAAGTACCACAAATCTCTATTTTCTCACTTGGTGCAATCTTAGTCAAATCTACATAGCCCAGATGTGATGGTGGCTTAATTAATTGAGGTGGTAGCATAAGTTGAAGTCTTGTTTTCCTTGTTAGTAGACCTTTGAGAGTGCTTTCAGATGATTCTCCAATGGGATTTGATAGCTCAATAGCCTTGGGGTCTTCTTGTTCACTTCTCTCAACCGGAGATGCTTTCTTTTCTTCCTCTTCCTTCTTTTCTTCTTCTTTTGCTTCTTCTTTTCCTTCTTTTTCTTCTTTAGAGTATTTTCTAGAGTATTAATCTTTTTTTTCTTTCTCCTTCTTATCATCATTTTTATTTTTATTCTTTCTCACCATTATTTCTGGTAGATTCATGATGTTCTTTAGGTTCATTACTGGTATCATCTTTATGTTGGTCTTCAGTATATTTGCTAATGGTCTCTTTTGTATTATTTAGAGGGGAGGGTGTCTCTAAAACATCATGTATTTCACCAACACTTTCCAAAATTGGATGATCCATTGCCTCTGTGATATCAACATGCTCCTGTGCCTAAGTTGTATGGGATGAAGAATTGGTTCTTGTCCCATAATTCTTTGCCAAAAATTTTATTGTGTCTAGAGTTTCTTGTCTTAATTTTTCTATACTACCTTTCTCCAAGTAGTCATAAGCATATTGAATCTTTATTTGACTCTAAAAAATTTAGAACATTCTTTTAATAGATTAGCCGCCTCTTCCTCAAATAAATAGGATCCATAAGAATTCAAGACATTAGTTTTCATCTTGTCATCAACATTTATAGATTCTTACCTTCTTTATACTAATTATTTCTAAACATTGTTAGTCACTTTGTTCCAGATAGTTTCCATACTCACATTGCAAATAACTATATACTGAATGAAAGCATTAATAATGGTTTCCTTATCTCCATTATTGACTTCATCAAACAACTTAGAATTCGGAAAAATATTTTTAGAGTCTATCATATTATTCACAAAGGCTTCCAGATTTAGAGATGGTCAATCACTTACCAGAGGAGAGCCATACATGTCCTCTTTAGGATATAATTTTCCTTCTTCATTTTTCTTCTCGTGCACATGTATTTTGAAAGTATTCTCTTCTTCCTTTATCTCTTCATCTATTGATATATTGACTCTAATTTCTACTTCTTTATTGCTAGTGGAAGTACTGCTCCTTTTATTCCTTTTCAGCTATTTCTCTTCTTGCAAGCCAATATCTATTTCTTCTTGTACAAAATCACTTAGGTTTCTTTTCTTGTTTTCCTTTTTCTTTACTCTTCTTCTTTCAGGAGTAACAAATGGTGTAATAGGGTGTATGTTCTTTCTTTTAGAAGCACGGGTACTAGGTCTAGTGGAGGAAGTTGCATCGACTAGTGTAGGAGTATTGTGTTCTTTCTTCTTTCCTTTCTTTATTGCAACAACACTGGAAGTAGGTGTAGTAGTAGAAGATAGTCTTCCTAATTTCCTAGGTCTAGAGGACTGTTCAGCTGATCTGGTCTTCCTCTCATCAAGAGCTTCCTTTAATTGATCAATATCATCCTTAGAGAATGAATTTCCTTGGAAGAATTCCTAGTGCAAGAGCACCTAAGGATGGAGTAGTTTCCTAGGTAAAGAAGAAACCTAGAGGCTCAATTTTGGTTTTTTTTTTTCATAAGGTCATGTTGACCATTGTGTTGGGTGTTTGGGAATGTTTTTGAACTTTGGGGAAGAAGGTGACAAGTGCTAAATAGTTTTGCAATATCTATTTGCTAAGTTGTCAAAAGTTGACAAGGTGTTAGAAAACACATGGGGTTTTATATTTTACATCATTAGGTCATCTATGAGCTCGACCCAAGCTCCTAAATGGTTGTGGAAGCCTATTTAAGGGCAGACTCGACCTTGAGGCAAGGTTAGAAGCATTGTTATTGAGTGACCTAATTGAAGATTGGAGAAAACAGCGTTGAAAAGACAGTTTTCCTGCATTTTTGTGTTGAAACTGATCTTTAATGGCGTGACTGCTATTTTTCTATGTGTAGTATGTAGTGTTAGACTTATACAATCTTGGTGAGCCTTTCTTTTTTATTTTTGTAGTTTGTTTTCAACTTGTATTTGTAAATACTTTGGTTTCCTGTGTTTTCTGGCCTGAATCAGGCGGTGTTGAATAAATGGAGGCTTAGAGCACCTTCCCACCATACAAATTGTACGGCCTTTGGGAAATGTGCCCTACCTCCATGCTTGTAAATATGGTAGGAGTTAGGTTTTCTTTGGTTGCAGGAGCTAGGAGAAAAGCCTTGCCCTAGGCGAGACAGTGAGAGCCCGGCTAGGAAAGGCTACAGGACAGCAGGGATAATTTGCAGGGGAATAAAGCTTTTTGAGAAATTCTTTCTTGAGAATTTAGGAAAGGGTCCTGACTATGCATGGTGATCAGGAAGAGGCTTTTTCAATCCATTTGCTAGGAGATTTTTCTGACAGTCTTAAAACAGCTTTTAAAAGCTTTGAAACCCTAGCTTGTTGTCCATTTTCAAGACTAAGCACTGTACGGACAGTTAGGGCTTGAGACTGTTAAAATATTAAGGTGATGATCAAATGAATCAATAGTCTTGAAGAGAGTTTGGGTGGTTATTTAGAAATTTGTGAATAATCATCAGTTTTCTTAAAGTTGGAGGCCTAATTGGCTCAAGGGCTACTAGCCTTCCAAACCTATGGAATAGGCTTCATGCAAGTGTTGATAAGATGGAGTCTAAGTGAAGTTTCAGGAACCCTAGGAGGTTGTTTTGGAGCTTTGGAAAACATTCCCTCACCCCTGCAAGATCCATTTATGTATTGAGGGAGGATTAGTCTTTTGGATGCATAAAAGGCTAAGGAAGAATGGAGTCATAGCACCAAGATTTGGCTTGGTAGTTGCAAACTAGAAATGATAGTAAGGTTGGCGGAAGAAATAGGGGTGCCTACATATCAAAGGAACTATAGGTTGGTGGTGGAGAGTGACACCAAAGGGTTCATCAAGGTGAGACCGGAGCATTGAGTCAAGTGTTTCCCAACCTGTCCTATCAATGCCTCAACATTCTTTCTTGTTATTTTTTTTCTCTTTAGGATGCAAAGTTTCCTAAAGTTCAGCCACTAGCTTTTTCATTATATGTTCCATGTGAATTGAGTTATTTTTTGTCTGAATGATGAAATTGAAGGTCAATATAATGGTTGGGCATATGGTCTTGTTGCTTTGATGTTTGAACAATGTGGAATCATGGTATAAATGGATGACTTGAGTGTGCAAAGTGATCAAGGTGAATTTCTTAGAGTTTTCTTACCAGTTAATTATTTTGTCTCGGTCAGTTTGATATTGGTAAAAGTGACTTAGTGTCAGATAAAAGAATTGGAAGGAAGATAAGTAAATTTCTTGAGAAGTGTTGAAGCAATTTGAATGATTTGATGGAGTCAGAATGTATGATCAGGTTTTTGATTTAAATCAATCAAGTTGATGTTGATCAAGGTATATTGAATCTATTAATGGTCTGTAGTACTTATTTGGTGAAGCTAATGTCTGTAGCCTAATGAATGGCTAAGATAATTTAGGGATCTTGGTTGAGTTGATAAGTTAAATTGATGAAATTTTGGTGAATTAAAGATGCTTGTTCAATTTGATCTTTACTCCAGTTAAGTTTGGGACAAAATTTCCCTATTAAATTGTGTTGTTGGTTGATGCTTTGCATCTTCACTAGGCTTCTGGGAACCCTTTCTCTTTCATGTGTATAATTCTAGGAAACTACAAAGAATGTAGTCAAAGCATTATTATATGCTCTGAAATCTCCAAGATTGTGCAAGTGTTCAAATATTTGATGTGCAACTATCCTGTTGCGCTCCCATATAATGTTTTTCCTTCCTGGTAACTCCCTAAAAAAGTAGAACAATAGACAAACTACCAATGTATCAAACTTGAAAGAGTGTTTCTTTGACTTAATCAAGCTCAAATTCTCCATAAGTTGTAGTTGAAGCAATTCACACAGATCATAATCTCTCCCATTCACTACCATTTCATATGCAATATGAATTGTTGTAGCAAAAACAAAATTCCCTCAATTGGTAAAGTATACTTTTTTTCCAATCATCACAACAACATAGTTCACAGTTGGGTTTGTGATGGGTTTAGTAGTTAGAGCTCTCCCATAATATGTGGCTTTAGTTATCTTCATAACCACATCATTTTTCATAGCTTTTAGCACAGGTAAGGGTCCAGTGGCATAGAGAAAAATTACGGCTTGGATTACTTCCTCGATGATTAAACCATCTACGCTTATCCAGAAAAAATTATCATGTATCCTACTAAGTGCCATCCTAACAAATTTAGAATCCATCCCATTTAAAAAGTTATGGAACCAATTCCAAACATCCAGCTTCTTCCGCACTAGGTTTTCATATTCAGGTTTTATAGAGTGATTATCTCCTATCAATTCTTCCATCCATAGATCCCTAAGTTCTTGGTGGTTAAATTATTCTAACTTTCCATGAATGTAAGTTCTAGTGTCTTTAGTGGGTAGTACATTACTTGAAATGTGTGAGAATGCACCCACAAGATCATTTCATAGACTTTCAAAGAGTACCTTCTAAATTTAGGTCGAGGTCTCACAGAAACTTCCACAACAATGGGAGTGGCCATTTTTTTTGTCAAATTACTTGTATATGCTTATGTAAAGTTGCTTCAACTAAATCCCACAAAGTTCAGATAATCAGAAAAATACCTTTTCAAGCTTCGTCAAAAACTAGGGTTTGATGCCAACTTCTCTAAATTGCTTTCAAATCTCTTCAGTTTGCTCTGCTTCTTCCCAATTGTGTAAATGTGATTTAACTCAACTTAGTTTCTCACTTCATGACTTATGAATTTTTCCCTAGTTTTGCATTAAATGCACTCCAACTTCAAAAGTTGATAAACACTTTGTAAATTACACTATAAACCCTAAAATGCTCCATAATTCTCCAGTTTTGCATATTTTCTACCAAAAACTTCTTCAACATCTTCAGAATGGCACCTTGCATCACATATCCTCATGTCACTACTTGACACCACTTATGTCGTGGTTTTGTTAGATTTCTCTATCACTACTCCCCCTAAAACCATTGTTGGGTTTAGTTGTTAGAAGAAGTATATGCACCAAATGAAAATACAGCTACATTTGATTCATCCTTATTCTCAGGTTCTTCCTTTTTCTTCCAAATTTTCTCCATTTCCTTTTTAACCTCAGTAGGATCAATTTTATTCATATTTTTATTCCTTTGATCTAGATTAGCTTTCTTCTCATTTTTGCTTCTATAGAATTTTGAGATATGTCCCAATTTATTGTAGGAGTAACATACATGTTTATGATCAAACTAATTTTCATTTAACCTTGATTTTCACTGAATAGCTTTATGTTCAAAGATATTGCATATATAGCAGTAACCTTGAAAATACTGAATCATTCTACCAGTATTGAATCTATTCATCATTATCTGACTTTGACACTCATTAGCTCTATGTCCAAACTTATTGCAAGAAAAACATTGTCTAACAAAGAATCCAACATTTTGATTCATTCTACTTCTCCATTTTTTTTCCCTATGACCAAATTTATTTCATGAAAAACAAATGCCATTAAAAGATGGGTGCCTTTGAGCATTAGGTTGTCTGATAGGAATCCTTCCAGTATTGCTTTTGTGGTTCTTGATCTACCTTCCATTGCTTTGAGACTTCCTTTGACTGTCCACTTTGTTAGGTATCTAATTTTCCTTTGAGCTTTGTCCTTCTTCAAGTCCCAAACCACTTTTATCCTTAGAGGGTTTATGAAAATAAATCAATTCATCAAGCATTGTGGTGCTTGCTTTGAATTTATCCTCATGAGATTTTTCCTTTACTAAGTCAAATCTTAGGGTTACCACTTCTTGTTCAAGCTTTGTGCATTCATCAATTTTTCTTTAGATTTCGTATTTCTAATATTATTCAATTCTTTTCTTTTCTTCTAGTTGTAGCTTTAGTCCAATGATTTCCTCATTTTCATTTTCCAACTAATCAATGAATTCTCTATGCCTTTCTTTGAATTTCTTGATTTGTTCTCTTAATTTTTGGATGCATTCATTTGCTTCTTTTAATTTTTGCTTCAGAGATTCTTTCTCATTTTCACTTTTCTCTAGATCTTCAAGAGCAACATGGAGTTCTTCAAATCCAAAAATCTCTTCCGAAGGAACAAGATACTTTTTGTCAGTCATGTGTTCAAACTTCAAGATCTTCCTTAAGATGTTAAGCTTCTCAAAATGAATCAAGCTCTGATACCAATTGTTGAACACACAAAATATTGAGAGGGGGGTGAATTAGTATTCTACTAAACCATTTGATTACTAACCATCTAATTATTAAAACATATCTAGCTGCAATTGTAAGTAAAAAAATGGAAGTGAAAATAGCATCACACAACTCATAGACACCATTATTTTTACATGGAAAACCCAAAATAGAAAAAACCACGGTGAGGATTAACTCACAATATATTATAACTAGTCATAAAATATTACAGGGCACACTGCTAGGACACACTATCCTTAAAAGGCTCACAACTAGAGTACAAAAGATATGGCTTACTGCTAGAATACAAAAAGATATGGCTCATTTCCAAGAATATGAACTAAATGGAATGCACCTTTTAAGTGTTGAGTATAGTTCCAATTAAGCTTTGGAAGATAGAAAATCATGTACCAAATTGTAGGTATACAACAACTATCAATAACTACCAATGACTTCACATCATATCACTTTGTCGTACATCTCACATCATCACTTTTTATCATCTCTATCTCTATATATCTACATGTACATCTATATGTATATATATCTTTGTTCAATACAAGCATGTTTCATATATACATGGTTACATCTTCATACATCAATTAGTTTGGCCTAATTGGATGTAAGCATACTTCACTCAAAATATCTTGTCGGCTTCAAAATAAAACTTCTTTGGTGCTTTAAAAAAATACACAAGACATGATTTAGGTCAGCAAGGACCTAAAAAGGAACTCTTTAAATCTCCATGAAGCATGCACCACATGTTCAATTTGGCCAAAAGAAGATCATACCAAAAACTGTAAGATGAACTTCTATCATTTATAATTTTCAACTCATTTGACCTAGACTGTTGAATTCCTAACCAAAGCTGCATCTAAGAACCTTGAATAACAAATCAAAATCATATGAGCTTATATTCTACTCAGAGTGATTCTGAACCAAATTATCGGATCAATGTAGCACAAACACAATTTACCGGATGGGCAGATAATTAGTCACTTAAATAATGTTGTCATCAATAACAACAAATTGAAGGTCTCCTTATTCATTCTTCCAACAACTACCACAATCAAGATTGTTCTTCATCAACTTTGAAGTAAAGGTTTCTATCTGTAGTACCTTTTTTAAACCCTTGTTACAACACGTAATTATCGAACCCTGTATACCAAGCTCTAGGATCCTTTTTGAGTCCACATAATTCCTTCTTCAACTTGTAGACCATATCAACATCATCTGATAACTAAAATCCTTCTTCTTGTTCAATATATACCTCTTCTAATTCACCATTTAAGAATGCAAACTTCACATCCATCTGATATGCCTTGAAGTCTCTATGTGTTGCAAAAGCCAAAAAAAATCTAATAGCTTCCATCCTTGCCATCGAAGCATAAGTCTCTACAAAATCTATTCCTTCCATTTGTGAGTAACCCTTCACACAATTTTAGCCTTATTTTTGAAAAAAATTCCATCCTCATTCAACTTGTTCTTGAAAACCCACTTAGTTCCTATCACATTCTTATTTGCAGGTCTTGACACCAATTCTTAATTCTAATTCTTCTCAATCTATTCCAACTCTTCTTTCATAGCCTTGATCCAATTCTCATCCTTGCATGCCTCAATCACTATTTTAGGTTCCACCTCTAAAAGTAAACAAAATTTTACTTTTCCTATGTCATTGTAGCTTTTCTTCTTGTCAACACACCTTTGCTCTTATCTCCAATGATCTGATCTTTAGAATGGTTCTTCTTCATATACTTAGGAGTATTAGGGATATTTTCTAGAGCTTCTTTCTCTTCAACTATCATCTATTTTTCCTTATCTTCATCTTTTTCTTCTCTACTACAAGGGGATTCATCAGATTCATATCTTTCTAATATAAAACTCTGATGCAGTTCTTCATCCACTCTGACACTTGCACTTTCAACAATCTTATTCAACCTTCTATTATAGCATCATTATGCTTTGGTTCTTGTAGAGTATCCAAGGAAGATTCCTTCATTATATCTTGTATCAAACTTTCCTAAGTTCTCTTCATATCTTCTGATATAGCATTTTCTTCCAAAAACTCTAAAATATTTTACACTAGGACCTGCTTACCATACCATAACTCATAGGGTGTATTTGAACTGTTCACTCTTGCTTGACCTTTGTTAATAATGTAGAGTGTAGTATGAATTTCTCAAGGTATCAAATATCCCAAGCCTAAAAAGAATTGATTGGGTTATTTCTCAAGACTATTATCCTAAGAGAGATGTTGGCATATTGTTGCAATTTATCTTTCTATGTTCTCAGTCATGGGAGGGGCATAAAAGAGACGTTGATAACATTAAGTGTTTAGAGGTGATCAAATATCAATTTATACAGCGCCAAGAAGGGGAATTCTATTGTGCCAAACAGTTAAATTTGTTTTTCAAGTTTAAGATGCAATAGAGACTATGACACTGTGTCATGGATGTACTTTGTTGTTGGTTGCTTTAGCCATCTTTGTTATCACTTGGTGATTTCTGTTAAGTTGTACTCGTGTTATCTTTAGTGTTGTTTTGTACATTTTTTTCGTATTCCACTCTTTGGATTGCATTCTTTTCCTCATTGTATTTTTCTCAAC
The DNA here is from genome assembly GCA_007258455.2 of Sequoia sempervirens. Classification (NCBI taxonomy): domain Eukaryota; kingdom Viridiplantae; phylum Streptophyta; class Pinopsida; order Cupressales; family Cupressaceae; genus Sequoia; species Sequoia sempervirens. The sequence continues at coordinate 421,660,372 of VDFB02353493.1, forward strand.
TTTTATCAATACAAAAAATAAAGATGGACAAGAAAACTAATGCATTTTCCTCTTTAAATCAACAAAATGAACAAGGATGTGAAGGTGGTTTCATTACCAAAAATAAATAAAAGGAAAAATGGAAATGAGAGAAAAATGCTACAAGTACCTAAAAAATAAGGATATTATGAAACATTGTGAATATTTTATTTTAATGGGCATATATATGAACCATGTTGGTAATTGCATCTAGAATTGCATCCTTGGAAAACTAAGAAGGATAAGAAACAAATTACCTCTTTCAAGGGGTAAGAGATAGGTTATGATCCAAAATTAGATTTTAGGTTGGCTTGTACCTTTATGTGTATAAAGGTATGTTGAACACTAATGAATCTCTAATAGAAAAGTTAACTAACAAATATATTGAATCATGTTAAAATTTTGATTAGAATGCCTAAATTTGATGCTCTTTTTTATTATTTGTCTCAAGGAATTTTTATTTATTAAGAGTTGGTAAAATATTTTTTTCGGAAATATATGATAATCCTACTCATTATTTGAAATTAGTGAATCAAAGAGTTGAGATAGATTCAACAAATCAATACATTGTAATCTTTTCTACTAATAGGAATATATTGATGGAGTAATTATGGATGTGGTTCCTCATAATATTTTCATGTATCATTTATATCCCTTATATGTATTTGAAATGTTCCATAGATTCAACAAATCTATACAAAGTCATTTTTCTACAAACAAGAATTTATTGATGAAATAATTATGGATGTGGTGTCTCCTGATGTTTTCCTATAGCATTTTGAGTCCTTATATGTATTTTAAATATTCAATATTCTTAAGGAGATAGGACTAATATTAATTTATGGAGGTAAAAGGTTACCTCATTAACTCATATGAAGGTAAATGCAAGCTCTCCTTGATTACTGTTACTTAGGTGAATAAATTGATAAAATGTTGATGATAAGTTTATTTTGTTTTTTTTAGATATAACAAAGTAATTAAGTTAATTTAGTATATATCATATGATGTATTAGTGAAAGCACAAATTTGTGTCACCCTTTATGGTGAAAATGGTTAAAATTGTCTAAATTTTTAACTATAAGCACCTAAAATTGACTTTTTAGCCAAAAAATTGAGTGTTGAAAATTTACTCAAAAGGATGACACAACTTTGTGTTTTCGCCTATATATTAAAATAGAGAAAATATAAGACACATTGCAACAATTTGGAGAGGTTTTTTAAGAGCCTAAGGGGATGCCTCCCAGGAGAGACATATAAAATCATATTATTTATTATTAGATATTCCTTTCCTCAACATTGTGATTTGTTAGACTAAGGTATAAGCTATCCTAGCACTTATCCATGTAGTTATCCTAACTAAGAAAGGATTATTGATGAATAATGTACAATATTTTTTATGAAATGTTTAAGATAACTATAAAATTAAGTACCCTCTTTCATAGATTCATCCAGTCTTTAATAGTTGTAGACACTAAAAAATGTCCTGAATGATATCATACACTCGAATCAGGTATACTAACATCATTTCCTTTTGAACACATCCTCTTTTCGCTTAATTGATTAAATTAGCCTAGCTATTTAATTAATTATGTCATTTTCATCTATTAACCTAATTCACTTAATCAAGTTAATTCCCCCTTTCACGCTAACATTTCATCTCATTAAATTAAATAAATCAAACTATTTAATTTAATTCCCTAAATCTTCTTATTTAATTAAATAACCCTAAGTTATTTAATTAAATGTCATTTCATCTTTCCCCCTTTCATTAAATCATTTCATTTAATGAATATCATTTTATTCTTATAATTCCCTTTATTGCATGATTAAACCCTTGTTTAATTAGCCCATCTAATTAATCTAATTTCCCCCCACTTGCAAGGGAATATTCTTCCTTTGCACATTCCTCCAAAAAGGCAATATTTCCATGGAATATTCCTCCCCCTTTTGCACAATTAAACTTTGTTTTAATATGCAAAATATCCTTTTCCTCACCCATGAGAATGTTCCAAAGAATATTCTCTATAAATCATTGAAAAAGTGAATATTCTCATTTTAGCTTCATACCCAAAGAGTTAATTTGCATTGCAAGTTAACTTTTGACCTCTATGGGTCAAAGTGTGCTTGTTTGGAAGGAATGAAGACCTTTTGATTAAATCTCATATTGCATTCTCATGTTGATGAGAATCCATGATCCATGCCTCTCATCTCCTTCATCTTTGACCATTGATTAATCTTTTCAATCTCAACCCTTCATTTCTCATTTGCTTTCTTATAAATAGGTCACTATTTGGAGACAAATGGATCCATCTTT
>VDFB02353493.1:421664895-421692025 GCA_007258455.2 Sequoia sempervirens
AGGATTTTGAAAGTTGGTACGAGAAGTTTTTCTACCAAGAATTTGCATTGTAGGATGTTGTTCGACATGTCTAATAGTTATCCGATTGTTACCATAGCGTTTGTTGCTTGATTTTTCATGTGAGGAATATGCTCAAAAGTTATGTCTATGAAAAGGTCTTTGAGACTTTCCACTATCATTTTTTAAGGAGTGAGCTTGTCATCTTTAAATTGATAATCATCGTTGAATTGGTTGATAACCAACTGTGAGTCTCCATAGACTTTCATCTCTTGTATCTTCCATTGAACTGTTATCCTTAGACCTATGATTAGGGCTTTGTACTCAACAAAGTTGTTAGTACAGGGAAATGATAGCTTGTATGACTTTGGAATGCAATCACCTTGAGGGGTGATGAAAAGAATACCTGCTCATGATCCATGTTCGATGAATGATCCATCAAAGTACATCTTTCACTAACTTTTGAGATTGATAAGGAACAATGATTCATCAAGGAATTTAGATATAAATGGGTTCTTAGCATAGATAGGTGAATCTACTAGTTGATCTATGATCACTTGTCCTTTGATTGCTTTGCACTCCACATACTCTATGTCAAATTTTTTTAAGCTCATTACCCATTTGGCCATTCTCCCAATGAGAATTTCTTTAGACAACAAGTATTTCAATGGATCAATCTTAGCAATAAGTTTTATTTGATGTGACATGAAGTGTCTGATTTTTTGTTAAGCAAAAACTACTACTAAGCATGCTTTCTCAATAGATGAATAGTTCATTTCATATCCAACCAAGGTCCTACTGATGTAATAGATAGCCTTTTCTTTCCATCTTCATCATGGTGTGCTAGAGGATTACCTAGTAGCACAACAAGCTTATCAACAAGCCATCCAACAGTAGCAACAACAAAAAGACACCCTAGTTTCACAACAAAAACAACAACAACAACAAACAACCCTAGCAGCACAACAACAAGTAGCCCTAGTAGCACAACATCAAGCATCCCTAGTAACACAACAACAGCAAGAAGCCTTAGCATAGCAACAACATCAAGCACAACAAGTAGCCTTAGCACAACAACATCAAACCCATCATGCAACATTAGTAGCACAACAAAAAAAGCAGGCCCAACAACAAGCCCTAGTGGTGCAACAACAATAGTAAGCTCAAAAACAAGCTTTACTAGCTCAACATTATTCCCAACAACAACAACAATAAAGTTCCTATTATAACCCTCAATCGAACATCATCAATAAAAATGCTTTAGGAACATATACATCAATACCCCAATCACGTTCAAAGAATCTCACGCCACCATACACCCCATACAACACCTTATCATATCAAAACACATCCGTCATCCCACCATATGTTCCTCCACCAAACACACAAGATTATCTAGCATCACAATTTAAGGCATTATCCCAAGAAATGCAGGACCTTCAGATGGGCAAGCCAAACAAGCCCCATACACAAAACCTATGTCCTTATCCATTTGACTAAAACATTGCAATGGTACCATTCCCTCCTGGCTTTGAAATCCCCAAATTCAATAAATACAAAGGGAGAGAAAGTCTTGTGGACCATGTCAAAGAGTTTAACATCATGTGTATGGAGGTGGCCTACAATGATTCATATTTAATGTGCCTCTTCCCTCAAAGTTTAATAGGTCTTGTCATGGATTGGTTTTCTCATCTACTTCCTGGCATAAATTTTTTTTAGGAAATTACCAATAAATTCATTGATCACTTCTCCTTTAATCTTGACATGGATGTAAGCCTAGAAGAATTGTACATTCTCAAACAAAACAAAGGAGAATCTTTCGCTAATTTCTTGCAATGTTGGAGACAAAGAACTAGTAAAAGCAAGTGGACTTTTCCCAATGAACAAAAAGTGGGAATCATCATACAAAATCTAGATCCAAATCTATCCTTCCACTTGAAAATATAGTGCATCACATCTTATGATGAGCTTGTCCCTAAAGCCCTTAACGTCAAGAGATCTCTAATCTCACAAGGAAATACTCAATCTTACAAAGACAACCACCCATTAACCAATTCAAATGACAAGCCTCATGTCTGGGCTAAGAACAAGAATGTAATGAATGATGGTGTGGTAGATGCTAAGGTGGTCTTAAGTGCTCCTAGACCAAACAACAATCAAGTTGCTAACATTCAACCAACTGTGCAACAAACAACACCTCATCAAAACAATCAGATCAACAACATCGAAACACAACAAAGGTGAACCCCTAATAATAAAAACTATCCTAAATGCAAGTACACATAGTTATATGAACCCATCAAAACCATTATGAATAAGTTGGTAGAGTCAAACCTAATAACACTTCCCAACTTTGAAAATTACCAAGAACCAAAAGAGAAACCATCCTAGTACAATGAGAATGACCTTTGTGACTTTCACAAGATCAAAGGACACAAAACAACAAATTGCATGAGGGTCAAAAACATTATCCAATACCTTATAGAGAATGATAGCATATTTGTTGAAGTACCAGTCGAGAATCATGATCTTAAGATATACAAGAACCCTATGCCAAATCATAGTAAAGGGAACAATAACAAAAAAGCTAAGGATTACACAAACATGTAACATACCTATTCTAATGTAGTTAGTTCCTATGATAGTGTTATCACTATCATCACCATCAAAGGGCCTAAATCAGAGTGTGGAGTAACCACACAACATGGTAAAATCACCATCCAAGGAGTCACATCTCAATCTAGGGCACAACCTACTTTTCCAACATCAAATACCAGCAAGTACAATCTCCTAGATCAACTTAAGAAAACCCCCGCATAGATATCCATCTTAGAACTATTGAGGCTATCACCCGCACATAGGGAAATCTTAGAGAAAGCTTTGCTAGAATCATCCATCCCTCAGGATATTGATATAGATCAGTTTTAAGCTATGGTAGGGCATATCACTAATCACCTTCTCACCTTCTCGAAACAAGACCTACCATCACAACCATCTCATAACCATGCTTTACACCTTGAGGTTGTCATTCATAAAAACAAGGTCAAAAGAGTCTTAGTAGATGGAGGTGTTGTTCTAAACATTTGTATCCTTTAGTTAATCAAGCACCTGGGCTATTCAAAGGATACTATTTAGTAAGCAAAGAGCACCGCCATTAGAGCATATGATGACCAAGAGCGGGTATCACAAGGCATCATTGCACTATCCATCCAAGTGGGACCTATCATTGTAGAAACTACATGCCAAGTATTAGACCTTGATCTTCCCTACAACATATTGCTTGGCCAACCATGGATCCATGCCCTAAAATTTGTAGCCTCAACCTATTATCAATGTGTAAAATTTCCTTTTGAGGGCAGAGAAATTACTATCCATGGAGATCTTGAGCCTTTTTAATATTGCAAAAATCTTGAGGTCAAGTTCTATAAAATCCCCTAGATACCCAAGAATGATGAAGGGCCTACACCTTCTACCTCATTTTTTGACTCATCATCCCTTGCATCTTCCTCTAAAATGAAAGCACCCATTGTGCAGAACATTCCTGACATCAAAGTTGTGATCCAAGATGATGGTTGTGGGAACTATAAGTTGATGAAGGATACTTTTGTCTTAGGAGAGCTACCTCTTTCTCCTCAATCCCATGGGAAACCCACATCTAGTAGCAGAGAGCCTGAAACTATCAAGATGGCAGCTACTACACTCACCAAGTGGGGGGATTTGAATCAAGAAGATGTCAATGAGGACAATATCTCTAAACTCCTTTATTAGGATAAATGATTTGTTCTTATTCTTCCCATGGAAGATGACAATAAAGGCTTGCAACTAATGAAGGGATGGGGATATAACAAGAACAAGAAGCTAGGACATAATGATAATGGTTTACTAGAACCCATTGTTCTTGAGAAATGACTAAATAATCCTAGTCTAGGTTGTACTACTAGCAAGGTCACCCTTATTGGCAAAGGTACTTCTGCTAAATAGGCTAAGGCTTCCTCTTGGTTACCTCCATCACATGATACCACCTTAGATGACTTCCCCCTTGATGTTTCTAACCTATTTGAGAACAAATCCATCTTCATTATATCCATAACATCCTTTACTCCGAGCGATCAGCCAAAATAAATATGCCTAGTCTACCCACAACTAATTGACATGGACCAACAAAGATCACCGATTCTTGATTTATTCAAAAATGATGAAGCGATCTCACAATTTATGGGACTCCATGACAATTTACCATGGGTAGATCACAAAGAAAGTTTTGAAATAAAACTAGACAGAGGGGCATACTATGGGGAGATGATTGAATCCTTTAGAAGCAAAATTGATGAAATGCAACTAACATGTAGATATTTAAGTGAAAACCACACGGTGGAACTTTTTGATTCTAAAATAGTAGAAAAAAAGGATGTATCTAAGGGTGAAAACCTCTATGAGGTTCCCAAGGATGAGGGATTCAATCTCCCCCTTAGAGCAATGCATCCAGAGAAGTCAGCAGTGCTAGCAGAAAATGCCACTCCAGTCAATGTGGGAATAGAAGAGGCACCTAAGATCACTTTCTATGTTGAATCCTTGTTCGATGAAGAAAAAAAGAACCTATTAGTGTTTCTAAAAGAGTGAAGAGATAACTTTGCATGGTCATACATAGATATGCCAGGGCTCGATCCAGAAGTGGTTATGCATCATCTAGCAGTTTATCTTGAAGCCATGCTAGTAAAGTAGAAATTAAGGAAGATGCAACCTCAAATAACACTCTTGGTGAAACTAGAATTACAAAAGCTTCTTGACATTGGATTCATCTAACCGATAGATTATCCTGAGTGGGTTTCAAATCTGGTACCAGTCTCAAAACCCACTGGGGGCATCATAATATGCACTAATTTCAAAGACTTAAACAAAGCATGCTCGAAGGATGATTTCCCTCTTCCTAACAATGAAATCATAGTAGAATTAACAATTGGGCATGAAATGCTATCACTCAGGGATGGTTTTTCAAGATATAATCAAATCATGATCACCAAGGAGGATCAACACAAAACTACATTCACTTGTCCATGGGGGACATATTGCTGGAATGTGATGCCATTTGGGCTAAACAATGCATGAGCAACCTATCAGAGAGCAATGAACTTCATCCTTCATGACATGATCCACAAAACATTTGAAGATTATGTGGATGAAATTTTGGAAAAATAAAAGAAAAGGAGTTATCACATACAAGTCTTAGGACCCATCTTTGACAGACTTGAAGAATACAAGGTACTACTAAATCCAAAAAAATATATCTTTGGGGTTACATCAGGTAAACTTCTTGGCTATATCATCTCACAAAGAGGGATAGAAATTGATACAACAAAGGTAAAATCCATCATAGACATGGAACCACTGCAAACACTAAAGCAAATGAGAGGGTTACAAGGAAGATTACAGTCCATCAAAAGTTTCATAGCACAACTATCAAATAAAATCCACCCCTTTTCATATCTTCTCCATAAAGGAATAACTTACAAGTGGGATGAGAAGTGTGATAAATCTTTCCAATAGATCAAAGACTATCTACTAGCACCTCTAGTGCTCATGCAACCAATACCAAACAAACCATTGATCATATATATCTCAACATCATCAATAGCATTAGGTGCTCTTCTGGTACAACATGATGAAGATAGAAAAGAAAGGGCTATCTATTACATCACTAGGACCTTGGTTGGATACGAAATTAACTATTCATTTATTGAGAAATCATGCTTAGTAGTAGTTTTTGCTTCACAAAAATTCAAACACTACATGTTTCCACATCAAATCAAACTTATTGCTAAGATTGATCCATTGAAATACCTGTTGTCTAAAACAATTCTCACTGGGAGAATGGCCAAATGGGTAATGATCTTAATAGAATTTGACATAGAGGAGCACAAAGCAATCAAAGGACAAGTGATCATAGATCAATTGGCAGATGCACCTATCTATGTTGAGAACCCATTGATATCTAAATTCCCTGATGAATCAATGTTCCTTATCAATCTCAAAAATTAGTGGAAGATGTACTTTAATGGATCATTCACCCACCGTGGATCAGGAGTAGGTATTCTTTTCATCACCCCTCAAGGTGATTGCATTGCAAAGTCATACAAACTATCATTTTTGTGTACTAACAACATTGTTGAGTATGAAGCCCTAATCACAAGTCTAAGGATAGCAATTTAGTGGCAGATACAAGAGATGAAAGTCTATGGAGACTAATAATTGGTTATCAACCAAGTCAATGAAAACTATCAAACTAAAGATGACAAGCTCACTCCTTACAAAAAGATGGTGGAAAGTCTCAAAGAACTTTTCATAGACATAACTTTTGAGCAAATTCCTCGCATGAACAACTAAGTGTCAGTTGCTATGGAAAAAATCAAATCACTATTAGATATGTCGAACAAAGTCCTACAATGTGAATTCTTTGTAGAACAACTTCTCATACCAACTTTTGAAATCCCATAATTTGAATTTGTGTTTGTCATTGTTGGTCCTGGATCCCTATGGTACCATGACATCTTTACCTACCTAAGCAAAGCAACCCTCCCATCTGATATCACCTCAAACCTTAAAAAGAACTTTGTTAAGAAGACATTTTGATTTGTGATCCTAGGTGATACCCTTTACTGACAAAGCATCAAAGTGGCATTACTACGATGTTTTAACCAAGAGGAAGCCTTGACTACTTTAATAGAAGTATACAATGGAATATGTGGTTCCCATTCTGGCGGTATAAATTTAGCTAAGAAACTATTGAGGACAGGGTACTATTGGCCAACCATGGAAAGACAATCCCATCAATATGTGTAGAAGTGTGTCTAGTGTAAACAACATGAAGATCTGATTCATGCTCTAGCTCATGATTGCACCCAATGATCACACCTTGGCCTTTCTTGTTGTAGGGGCTTGACCTCATAGGAAATATCACTCCAACCTCATCCAATGGCCACAAGTTTATCATAATAGCTACTGAGTATTTTACTAAGTGGGTCGAAGCCATTCATATGACCTACATAATGGGGAAGAAAATTTATAAGTTCATCCTTGTTAGGGTTAGAAGACATATATCTAAAATTTAAATGTAGATTTGATCAATAAAATAGAGAAATAAAACAGACAAAAAAATTATAGCAACAACAAGACAACACAAAGAATTTAACGTGGTTCACTCAATATGGGCTAAATCCACAAAACCATAGCCATCCAATGATTTTATTATCAAGTGAAAAATATATTACAATCTCACAAATAATGGTATACAACAACTCCCATCCCAACCGCTTATAACAAGCTTTTTAGAAGCTTCTAGTTTTAGGGTTCTACAAAGTCATTTTTTTCTCTTTTTGATGATGAAGCAAAAAAGTAGGAGAAATTTTTTTTCTCAGGGGCTGCTACCCCCGAACCCCCATTTTTCGAAGGCTACCCTCCCCCCCCAAACCCCAACCTAGGGCCTAGACCCCGAAGAGGGTACATGAAGAGTGTACATTATAGCATGATCAGTCACCACATAACCACATACCAACAATCTCCCACTTGGAGACTGATCAGGATCCACACCAAACAATCTCCCACTTGGAGATTGATCCTGGACGACACCAGTGCACTTACAAATCCCATTGGAAATAAACACCTTTGACCTTGCTGCTCTGTTATACTTTTAACCATGAAGACCAATCGAAGCTGAAGAGGAACTCAACTTCTCCCTTGTCACTGCATTTGTAAACATATCCGTTGGGTTGGCATCTGTATGTATGATGAGAGTCACAACCTTAGATTCAGAAAAGCACACAATAGAGGAAAAACAAAAAGATTATTTATTTATGTGAAATATGTTCTCATTATAAAGAAATTACATTCTAGAGGATTAAATCCTCTCAAGCTGCAATGCATGCAACTTTACTGTTTCTAAAAAAGCAAGTCCCCTTTTCCCCCAATACAATTTTCTCTTTTTCCCCAATACCCCAGAATTTACAAAATGAGTCCTAAATAGCCTTTTTTCCAGCTTGGAGCCAAAAATACAATTTGAATTTTGAATTTAGGCAGTTGGCACCAAAAATTGAAAATTGAAATTTAGAAATTGAGTCCCAATTCGAAAATTGGCAATTTTCCAAAAATTGACCAACTTCTGGAACCATAAATTTTGATCTAGGACTCCATTTGACAAACCGTTTGAACCATTGGAAAGGTCTCAAAGTGTAGAACATGCTAAGAACCCACTCTGCTAGTTCCTAAGATTTATGGACCCGTACGGGACCATTTAGTGCCTCAAACTAGACTCGGAAGATTTTTCAAGGCAATTTTGGGAAACTGGAACTTGAATAAATTTCAAACTGGGAATGATCTTGGCTAGATTCTTTCGAAAAAGTGCTTATTTTTCTGTCCTAAAGCTTCTCATAAATTTCTACATCCTCACATCTTCAAATTCATACTTGCTAAAAATAGTAGTTGACCAAAAAAAATAGAAAAGCAGTTTTGAAAGTTCGGAATTCTTATTCAATGAAAAGGGTATTCAAAAATGCACAAACATCTACAAAAAGCTAACAAAAAGAAAAGATATTTTTGGGTGATGCAGGATTACCCTTACACCACTGGATGCTCCTACATCAATGTATCTTTTCCAGCTTTACCTTTCCATCCTCTAACACTAATTGAATGAAATGATATCTCAATTGTATGTGTTTGGTTTTAGAGTGCAAGGAAAAATTCTTTGAAAGATGTATAGCACTTTGGCTATCTGCAAACAAGTGATTTTCAGCCTATTGTTTTTCCAACTCTTCCATGAAAAGTTGCAACCATATCATCTCCTTTGTTTCCTATGTTGTAGCAACATACTCTGCCTCCATGGTGGATAAAGCAACCACCTTTTGCAACCAAGAAATCCAATTCATTGTTGTCCCACCAACTGTAAATACATAACCTGTGGTACTCCGCCTGGTATCTATATCCCCTATCAAATCTAAGTCAACGTAGCCTTTTAAATTAGTATTAGAGCTCCCAAAACATAAACATTTATTGGATGTACCTCTCAAATACCTGAGAATCCATTTTCTCGCATTCCAATGCTCAACTCTAGGATGAATAATATACCTGCTAACAACTCCTATGGAATGTACAATATCTAGTCTCATGCATACCATGGCATACATTAAACTTCCTACAACTGAAGCATATGGTACCTTGGATATTTTTTCTTCCTCCTCTTGTGTCTTTGGACACATATCCTTAGTAAATTTGACATGATTGGGAAAAGGTGTGCTGACAGCTTTTGCATTCTCCATATGAAATCTCTGCAACACCTTTTCAACATAATCAACCTGAGATAAAAACAATTTTATGTTTTTCCTATCTCTTGTAATCTTCATGCCAAGGATTTTTTTGCTGCCACCAAATCCTTCATAGCAAATGAATTTGCTAACTATTGTTTTAACTCCTTTATGTGATCCATGTTAGACCCCGTTACAAGCATATCATCAACATATAAACATAAAATAGTGTAGCTATCATCATCTAACCTCTTAAAATAAACACAATGGTCTGAATTACATCGATTGTAGCCATGCTCAACCATAAAGCTATCAAATTTAATATACCAATGCCAAGGTGCTTGTTTCAAGCCATATAAACTTTTCTTCAATCTACACACTATTTTCTCCTTACCTTTGACCTCAAATCCTTGTGGCTATTCCATATATGTTTCCTCTTCCAAATCACCATGGAGAAAGGTTGTTTTAACATCTAGTTGTTCCAAATGAAAATCTTCAGTAGCCACAATACTTAAAATAGTGTGTATAGAAGTCATTTTAACAATTGGATAAAAAATCTCATCAAAATCAATACCCTTTTTCTATGCAAATCCCTTTACAACTAACCTAGCTTTAAATATTTTCTTACCTCCATCATCCTGTTTCAGCTTATAAACCCATTTGTTTGGTAAATCCTTTTTACCTGCAGGCAACTTACATAATTCCTAAGTCTAATTTTTCAGCAAGGAGTCCATTTATTCTTCCATTCCATGCTCCCATTGAACCTTAGTATCCACCTGCATAGCTTTGTCATAACATTCTCGTTCACCAACATCAAATAATAAAATAGAATACAAAGAGGGAGAATATTTTTCTTGGGTTCTACTTATCCTTGAAGATCGTTTAACATTCACTATAGTTTGCGGTATTTGTTGTTGTTGTTGCGGATCATAAGGAACCACTAGAAAATCACTGTTTTGTGTATCATCCAACACTATATAATCATTTTCTTTCTTCTCATGCTACTGCAACTGATCTTTGTACAACACTTTCTCATTGAATATGGCATCCCTACTTCTTACAATTTTCTAATTTTCAAAATCACAAAGCCTATAACCAAATTCATCAATGTTATATCCAACAAATATACATTTCTTTAATTTTACATCAAATTTGGTTCTATTTTTAGAATCTACATGTTCAAATGCTTCAAAACCAAAGGTCTTAAGAAAAGAATAACTCACCTTCTTACCTACCCATGCTTCCTCTGGAATACCACAACCCAAAGGATTAGAGGGACCTTTATTAATTAAATAAACAACATTTTTTATAGCCTCTATTCACATGTTTAAAGGCAGCCCAACAAGCAATCTCATAGTTCGTGCAGGCTCCATTATTGTTCTATTCATGCACTCAACCACTTCATTTTCCTGTGGAGTCAATGGAATTTTTTTATGCCTACGAATACCATTAGAGGAACAATAATCTTTGAACTCTTTGTTGCAATACTCACCACCATTATCAAATCTGAGATATTTTAATTTTTTATTCGTTTCATTCTCAACCAAGATTCTCAATTTTTTAAAAGTTTCAAATACATCAGATTTATTCCTAAGGAAATAAATCCATACCTTCCTTGTTGCATCAACAATAAAAGTAACATAATACTGAGAGCCATTGAGATAAGATACTTGAGCTAGTCCCCATACATTTGTTTGCACAAGCTCCAATTTCTCATCTTTCTTTTATTTCCCATCCTTGAGAAAACTAACTCTCTTTTGTTTTCCATACTCACAACTTTCACAGAAATCCATATTAACACATTTTAGACCTGGTAAAGCATTCTTTGAATGAATTACTTTCATACCTTTTGCACTCATATGTCCAAGTATATTATGCCACAGTGTTGATTTAGAATCTACAACAATTGTTTGATTGTATGCTTGTTGAACTACAACAACTGTTCCTGAACATTGATTTTTATATGCAATAGCTAAAGTCAAAGGAACAATATGACCTTTACAAATATATAAGGTGCCTACTTTCACACATTTTTCTACCACTAAGGCACCTTTTGTAACCTTCCAATTTTTATCACTAAATGTAACAACACAACCTTCATCATCTAGTTGCCCTACTGAAATTATTTTTTTGCTTAACTTTGGAATGTGTCTTACCTCATGTAGTAGCCAATGATTCTCATTCAACAACAAAATCTTGATTCTTCCCTTTCCAAAAATCCGATAGGGTTCGTTATCTCCCAAATAAACCATCCCAAAATCCCCTTGGACATAATCAAGAAAATAACTTCTATGGGGGGTAGCATGAAATGGAGCCCATGAATCTAACACCCAAGAATCATCAACATTATCAAGGGAAAGAATCAAAGCATCCTCATCAGATTTATTACTTACCACATTTTCCTCTTTAATTCATTTTTGTCTCCTTTATTTTTCTAAGGCCAACAATCTTTCTTTAAATGACCTAGCTTACCACAGTACTAGCAATCCTTCTTTTCTCTAGTTTGGGACCTTTTGTCCTTTGATTTTCCTCATGACTTCCCATGATTTCTAGAATTGTTTCCTCTCTCCTTTGTTCTGCCCCTTCTTTTTGCATTCAAAACATTGCCTGATGTGGATGTTCCACCTAAGCTTTTCCTACGAATTACCTTGCTCAAAATAACACTAATAGCATCATCAAATTTCAATGTATTCAAACCAGAAACAAAATTGCTAACAAACATTACCAAGTTATTCCATCTTTCAAGCAAAGAAAATAGAATTAAAAGAGCCCTAAATTCTTCATCAAAGTTTATATTTACAGAAGTTAATTGACCGGTAACTGTATTAAACTCATTTAAATGATCAACAACTGACTGACATTCTACCATTTTCATATTAAATAAATGCTTCATAAGAAATACCTTATTCAAAGCGGAAGGATTTTCATATAGCTTCGCTAAGGTTTGCATCCACTCTTGAGTTGTCTTTGTTGTTGTAATATTGAATGCCACCGATTGTGCCAGGCATAAACGAATACTGCCAAGTGCCTTTTTGTCCAAAATGTCTCAGTCTTCATCAGACATTGTTGAGGGTTTCTTGGTTTTCCCTACCAATGGCCACCATAAATCCTTCTAATAGAGGTAGTCCTCCATCTACATCTTCCATAACTGATAGTTCTGCCCATTGAACTTTCCAACCTTCAACTTACCCTCATCTACCATTGCTCCCACTCAACCATGAGACTCTCACTCAACTGTGAGACCTTCCTGTAGAGGATAACTAAAAACAACCATGCTCTAATACCACTTTTTATGGTTAGAAGGAAGATATCTAAAAGTTAAATGTAGATTTGATCAATAAAAAAGAGAAATAAAATGCACAGAAAAATTATAGCAGCAACAAGACAACACAAAGAATTTAACGTGGTTCACCCAATATGGGCTACATCCAAAAAATTTCAGCCATCCAATTATTTTATTATCTAGTGCAAAACATAGTACAATCTCATGAATAATGCTATACAACAACTCCCATCCCAACCGCTTATAACAAGCTTTTAAGAAGCTTCCAAAATTAGGGTTCTACAAAGTTAGTTTTTTATTTTTTCGGTGACAAAGAAAAAAAGTAGGATACATGAAGAGTGTACAGTATAGCATGAGCAATTTCCACATACCAACAATCCTGAATTACCTAATCAGTCATTTTGGTGTTCCCCGAACCCTTATCTCAGACAACGAAACACCCTTTAAGAATCAGGATGTGAAATAGCTATGTCAAAGATTCAACATCCAACAATGATTCTCTACCCCATATTACTCCTAGAGCAACAGTCAAACCGAGGCTACACACAAGACCATTCTAGAAACCCTAAAGAAAATAGTCAATGAAGCTGGTCATGACTGGCATCTGTAGTTGAATCTCGCTCTTTGGGCCTATTGAACCAATATCCGCACACCAACAGGGGCAACCCCTTTCTCCTTGGTCTACGGATCAAAAGCCATCTTTCCTATTGATGTTAACCTCCCATCACTGCGAGTGTCATTACAAAACCTAATCACCAATGAAGAATACAAAGTATCTCGGCTGAATGAGATAGAATTCTTGGATGGGCGTTGTCTTGATGCCCTCAATCACTTGCAGGTATATCAAAATTGACTAAAACAGAGCTATAACAAGAAGATAAAATGTTAGTCTTTCTAAGTAGGGGATCTTGTTCTCAAATAGAATCAGAAAATCTTCTAGATTAGGATAGAAAAGGAAAGTTTGAGCCTAATTGGTTGGGTCCCTTTGTCATCATAGAAAGTTATGGATCAAGATCATACCAATTTTTAACACTTGAAGGTGAACCCTTGCAAGAACCAACTAAGATCTTGCATATCAAAAAAATTTATGCCTAGTCTTAAAGGGTATAAATCTGAAAATACAAAAAACTGAAAAAATGATCAAAATTCCAAAAGAATGGGAAAGAGGACTAAAAACAGTAAAGAGAAACAATCGTCCTCTAGTGAAAACCACTTCGGTGGTGCTTTGGGCAAGTACCTTGGTGAAAACCTAGCAAACAAGCACCTTTGTCTATTCTTTGGCTCTTTATCCTATCATTCTTTGCATCACCATCCATCCATCACCCATCCATGTCCTTATCATAGCTTGATGTTGTGATGTATCATATCCAATTTAGTACTACTTAGCATATTCCTAAGGTTAGTTTGTCTTGCCTCTATCGAGGTAGTCTATTGCATCACACTAGGGGTAATTCGTTATGGATTGGATCGGGTTCTTGTATATCTTAAGGTTATTGGAAATCACAATCGAAAATTAAAAAAAATCCAAAATCTTGTACAACTAAAATCCAAAAAATCCAAAAACATCCAAAATCCTGTATAGCTAAAATCCTAAAACATTGCAAAATCTTGTATAGCTGAAAATCCAAAAACATTCCAAAAATTGTAAAGTCAAAATCCAAAACATCCAAAACACATCGAAAACCCTAAAAGGGTCGAACATTAAAAATCCAAAAATAGTATCTTGTCAAACTACGAGTCTCTAAGCTTGAATGTAGGAAATGCCATCATTGATGTGCCCTCGAGAAACCCTAGGTCAGTCCTTTAGGAGTTTGTCATAATAAATTGGCATTCTATCAAATTTTCATATATCATCTTCAATAAGTCGAGTCAATCGAACTATGTGGTCTTTGTGTGTATAACGTAGGAAAGGTTTATCTTTGATCAGCCCCTGAGGCCCCTTGGATAGGTATTTTAGGTTAGGTTCTTGGTCAAAATGCAGAAAATCCCTAAACATTTTTAAAATCTTTGAAAAGCCCTAAACATTTGAAAATTGAAAAATCCCAAAAACACTCATAAAATATTCAAAAAACCTAAATAGCCTCAAATATCTTAGAGAAAACCCTAAACAACCTCAAATAGTAAAAAACCAAAACATCCACATAAACTTTCAAAAAGATCAAAAGTAGCCTCAAAAAAAATTTCAAAATACCAAAAACATTGAAATATCTAGAAAATCCAAAACCACTCATCCCATTTCGCTTTCACCCACAATAAAATTTCATTCATAATAAATTGAGCATCACCTAACTTTGGAACAACAAATAGAAAGCAAGTATAGCGAGTTATAAATTGAGAACCTAAGTGTCGCAATCTAAATTCTAGATCATAGTTAAATATGTCAATGAAGTTTATATTAATGACTTATCATAAAGCTCATCATCATCCTACATCAAACAACCCCTGATCAACATTTCCTAGGATGTATCCTTCATGTGATGGACATCAGTATCAGGCATCACCTTAGCTAAAATAAACTGGCAAGAGATATAGATAACACTGACAGTTTGTCTTTGATCTTTTCTTATGATTTATCTTAATGACCCATTTTGAGGACCTTTTGATGATTTCTATCAAAATGATTTAGAGAGAAAGGAATGGGGCGTCAATCATTATCTTTTGTTTGATGTGCTTGTGGGTATTCTTGTAAAATAATCTTGGTGCATACTTGCTTAGGTGTGGGTAGGAAGGTTGTTTGGAGTACGTTGTTGACTATTGTGTATGCTTTGGTCCAATGTATTCTTAGAAGCTTCTAACTTACATTCCAACGAGGTTTTCATATATCAAGGGAACAAGAACTATCCTATTTTTTTGTCGAGACAATATCCATTACACTAGATACAACACCATCTTGGTTATCAATACCTTGATGCATCATGTCTATGTGTTATATCAAACAATAAGGAATGACAAAAAATTCAAACCCCGAGATATGATAAAATCATCATCACGCATTCATCGTCATCCTAAATTTCTCATCATCATTTCTAATAAAGTCTCAATGGATCATAGACTTGTTGGATCTTTTGAAGCAATCATCAAAATCAATGGTCAAATCATTCTCACTTCTTCTATCTTCTCTCTGCACTAACCTGGTATCATGACAATCAACAAAAACATCATCAATGCATCCATCTTGCATCCTCATTATCATTTAAGTTATCATGAATAATATAGATTTGTTATTCTAAACATCTTAAATTGTTGCACACATATCATAAACATGTATCACATTATCATATCATAAAGCATAAACATTTGCATTATCCATCCATACATCCACATGCATAACATTTGCATCTCATATCATCCATCCCATAAAATGTCATGAAAAGATACTGAAAAGGAGGTACATTCATTGCATTGCATTACATCTCATATCATCACATATACCATCACATATCACATAAATAAAAATTGTATTCATACATGATAAAAATTTAAGCATGTCACATCATCATATCAAGTGCATCCATACATTCATAAGCATGAAATAAAGTGAACACAACACATAACATCGAATCTGTATCCATATCATATATATCAAAAAAATAACTGTCATGGTACAATATTTAAAATCAGTGTATGTATATTGATCATAAATACAATATCCACAAGGCTATCAAAAAGGAGCCCATGAATGTATATCTGTATAAAAGAATCGGACAACAATTAAAAAGTGTCTATACAATCAAGCTATCCCTAATGGTTGCTCCCCTCTCCAGCCTATCTCTCTAGCTGACCATCCACTCTAGGGTGTGCCCCACTCCTCTGAGAATAATCTGGTTGTCTAAGTGCTTGTGGGACATCCTTGTGATAGTGCATCCTATAGTAGGTTGCCCCAATAAAAACATCTATGTATAACTTGGAAGAAAATGTTTGCTCCTGAGCTATAGCTATCATTGTCTCAAGTTGCTGACGTCATCTGACCTCCTAAGCTAGTTGCATCTTGGTAGTTTGTCTAAGTTGTCACTCCTAGTCTCTCTCAGTTGTCAAGGCCACTATTTGCTACCTTGCATAGTCGCTCTTAGTCGTGATTGTCAAAACTTGCTAGCGCGCCTGATCCCTCTCACCCATAATGGTTTGAGCCTATTGTTGCAACTACTAAATCTATAAATCTCAAGGGTCTGGCCCCGGTGGTGGTTGTTGCAGTGGTGGATGCTACTGCGGAGGCCGCTGCTATGGAAGTTACTGATCCACTGGTGGTGCCCTTGGAATTTTTCCATCTTGGTCATCTTGGTCATCCTATCCTCTGCCTACACCCCTCCCTCATAGTCTCCCTCATGGAGGAGCACCTGTTGGATCTATCAACCAACAAGGGGGTGTGAACCATGCATCATATGCAGGCATCATCTGAGCATTCGCCTATCCCTAATTGTATTCCCATGCCTGAGCAACCAACTACTGAAATCCTTCAACCACCTCAGGGGCTGGGATCATAGGTCCCCATGTGGGTAGCTCTCATGCTAACCTAGCAAAGATTGCTCTGTATACATCATCAGGCCTATCCTTCCTCTCTCCAAACTGTCGGGCCACCCTATCTAGCAGATATCTCTCAATAATCATATGCTCTCGACCCTACATGTATTGGGTCTACTGAGTGAAGAAAACTTGTTGTAAATCATCATACCATGCTAGCATCTGAAGCCAGGGTCACCATCTAAAGAATTTCATATCATTAAGCACCTTGCACCAGTAAGGAATCCCAAAGTGCCTAGTGTGTTGTAAAGTAATGGCACCTTTGTATCGCCAAACCGCTGGATCATCTAGCTCTATATCAACCATCTAGACAATCAGTCGAAGCACATCGATGTGATCCCAAGCCCAAATATGTAGCAAGGTAACCCTTGTGTCAATCATTCTGCCATCACAGTATACGAAATCATGCATATCATGATACAATGAAGCCAACATCACTGGACCCCATGCAAACACTATCCTCCTGTAGAGCATCATATGCCATGCCAGGCCCCATTTTGGGCTGAATCCTCTGCTCCATCAGTCAGGAGCAACCAAACCTAAGATGATCACAGTAATGATCAATCTAAAAGTGGGCACTTGACCTTTGTACATCTTGAGGTCGATCTGTGAAGTGACTAGAACGATGTCCTCTAGCTCCATCACCTCATGATAGGCATCGTAACCAACATCAAAGTTGTAAATCACACACTCACCATGTATCAAAAAATGCAATATCCACTATACATCCTCCAGCATCACTGTCGCCTTTCCTATGGGAAGGTGGATCAACAAAGTTTCACTGTGCCATTGCTCATGCAGCATGGTCATCATAGCCAAGTGCATCCAAACGATGGGCATATGTATGTGTTGTACCATAAACCAATCTTCCCTAGGTGCTCCTGTCGCAACTTGGATAAATAACAAAGTCTCTCTTAAATTTTGGGCCAGTGCTCGTAGGACATAAAAGATGGAATGATCTCCTGCACCCACGAAGCCACAATGTCAAAATTAAAAAAAAATTGGCTCAGTTTGGAATTTTTTAGCTCCAAAATGACAATAGCATCACTATTTATGATAGCGTCGCTATAATACAAATTCCAAATTGTGACGCCTGAGGCATTCAAATTGCAAATCACAAATCATGTCACTAGAAACACGTGCATCGTGATTTAAAATTTGGAAACCCTAACCCTAATTTTTAAATCAAAAAGTGCATCGCTATAAACATATGCGTCATGATTTAGAAATGGAAACCCTAATTATAAATTGTGAACTGTCACAATACACATATGTGTCACTAAAATTAAAATTAGTGTCACTCTAGAGTGACGCCGCCAAAGTTTAAATTTCAAAACACAATAAATGCATCAAAAAGTCAAATTTCAAATCAAGTTTTGAATCACAGACCAATGGTCCTATGCTTGGAAGCCTCTGGTACTCTCGAACCTAGTCATAAATGTGTCGTGGGAGCACATGTGCCATTTTTTCAAAGGGTCAAAGCTTAATTTGCAAGAATTCCTTAAGGTGTGAATGCACAAATGAATTGAAAGTGACCCTTCTTCACCTATTTATGAAGCTAAGGTTTATCATCACTTTCACCAATCTTGCCAAACTGGAACTTATTTTGCATCATTTTTTCACATTTTTTGGCAACCAAAATTCCAAATTTTTGCCCAATTTCTAGAGGGGGTAAGGAATCAACTTTATCCTTCCACTGGGGCATCTAAAAAATTAGAATTTTTTTTATTTTTTGATTTAGGCAGCAGTTTTTCACTTGAAAAACATCAGTCTTTGAACTGAAGCAGTAGGTACCTCGCTTCAAAGAGGGGCAAAATGTAGACACGAAAAAATGTTCTGAATGATATCATACACTCAAATTAGGTATACTAACATCATTTCCTCTTGAACACATCCTTTTTTCACTTAATTGATTAAATTAGTCTAGCTATTTAATTAATTATGTCATTTTCATCTATTAACCTAATTCACTTAATCAGGTTAATTCCCCCTTTCATGCTAACATTTCATCTCATTAAATTAAATAAATCAAACTATTTAATTTAATTCCCTAAATCTTCTTATTTAATTAAATAACCCTAAGTTATTTAATTAAATGTCATTTCATCTTCCCCCCTTTCATTAAATCATTTCGTTTAATGAATGTCATTTTATTCTTCTAATTCCTTTAATTGCATGATTAAACCCTTGTTTATTATCAATTATCTACTTAATCTAATTTTCCCCCACTTGTAAGGGAATATTACTCCTTTGCACATTCCTCCAAAAGGGGAATATTCCCTCCCCTTTTGCATAGTTAAACTTTGTTTTAATTTGCAAAATATCATTTTCCCTTGCCCATGAGAATATTCTAAAGAATATTCTCTCCTCCAATCATTTGAAAAAGGGAATATTCTCATTTAGCTTCATATGCAAGTTAACTTGTGACTTCTTGTGCAAGTTAACTTTTGACCTCTTGTATAGGTCAAAAGTGTGCTTGTTTGGAAGGAATGAGAACCCTTGATTAAATCTCATCGTGCATTCTCACTCATTGATGAGAATCCATGATCCATGCCTCCAATTTCATCCATCCTTGACCATTGATTAGCTTTTTCAATCTCAACCCTTCATTTCTCATTTGTTTTCCTACAAATAGAACACTATTTGGAGACAAATGGATCCATCTTTTTCAAAGAAAACTCATGTTGTTGAAATTACTTACACTCACACTCATACTTTGCACACATTTAGCATCTTTTAGTTCATTTTAGTTGCAAAATAGCTTAGCTTCCATTAACGGCTTCCATCATGCATCCATTTAGCTAATTAGATAATTAGGGTTTGAATCTTTTTAGTTTAAATCTCATTTAGATTAGCTTAGCAATTGTATATTTGAATCACTTAGCATAAAATCATGTTATATTAGCTTTTGCATCATACTCATTTTAGCATAAATCATGTTTTCGTTCACATCTCATAACCATTTCATCGATTCTCTTCAAGAGAATCGATTGAAACAAGCTTACTGATCCACGAGATTAGGAAAGGGTTGTCGTTTCACATCAACACAACACCAATCCCACAAATAGATAAGTTTCAAATGGGTTAGAGTAGATCTTTTAAACATTTTTTGTAATTTAGAATGCTTTGTTTTAATGAATGTTTAGTTTAACTTCAATTTGAGTGATCATTTTTAGATTGAGTATTAGTGGCATGAGTATGCTTTGATTCTTCATGATTCAAGCATAATCGGCCCTTACTAATATCCTTGGTCACAATATCCAATATAAAATATTATTTATTTTACCATGTTAGATTTGAAAATTAGGTATCACCAAGTGAGAATTGACAAGGATGTGTGGAAAATGATATTTAAGACAAGGAATGGTTGGTAATTATTTTTTCGCTTGTGTAGTTATCTCATTAGTCTCATGTGATTAATGAATTATATAATTAAGGAATTGACACATTTATTTCTTTGATGGAATTCTAATATTTTTAAAAATTAATAAGCATATAATCCATGTGAACAAGTTTGACAAATTTTTAAGGTGAATTTTATAACTAAATGGGAAGATGGTGCAAGAGCACACAAGTGAATGAGCAATCAACACCAACCCAAAAAAAATGTTGATTTGTTTTTTGTAGTTTTGGTTTTGGCTTTTATTTTGTCATATCTCTTTTTCAAATTTTGTTGAACTCAGTATCTCCATATTCGACCTTGCTCTATGTTGAATCAGACAATTGTGAAGGGTGAAAGGGAAAGTTTAAAATGCTTCACTTTGCTACCATCCATTGCAACATATAGAATTTTGTCAGATGTTGTATTTGCAACTGCCTTGTTCTACACATATGCAAAATATGGAAGCATAGACAAGGAAATTACTAAGCAATTACAATTGGCTAGTGTAAAGCCCTCAAGCATAAGCTTTGGTAGAATTTGTCAATGTTGTAGCAACTTCCCCTGTGAACTCATATACAATTGGGGAACATCGATGACATGTGAAGTATTTGACAAAATGCTTCAAAGAAATGTGGTATCACAATACCCACGTGGTTTGCAATAATTGTAGAATATGCACAAAATGGATTAGTCACTTGAAAACACATGAATCGACATGATTTGTTTTCTTTTAGAATTGATGGAGTAATGTAATTTTTTTTTGGACCGATTTGTTAAATATCTAGAAAATATTATACATGATTTATATTGATTGGTTGTTAATAAAGTGTTAAAATATCATAAATTATTGTGCCTTATCACCTTTAGCCTATGAATGACGGTAAAATAATAAAAGTTCAAAAGCATTTTGAAGGACGCGCGACAGGGAGAGAGAGGTTCAACACCTTGAGGAGGAGGATTGATGGAATATGAGGGGGCAGAAGACATCTTATATCTTGTTAAAATTGCAGATTTAACACAAGAAAAGGGGGGCACAAAGTTCAACAAAGGAGAATAGCTTGTGAGAGGTGAGAAGAAGGCGGCTTAGAGGAGGCATGTAAATTGTGAAGGCAATGAGTAAATCCAAAGGAGGACTGTGGAAAATTAAAGAGAGGCAGTGCCATATTGAATGGCAAGTTAAGAATAAAATATAGAGTGTTCATAAGCAATTAAAAAAGGTTTGTAGATAGAGAGGGGAGGGGACAAAGATTGAATGCACAAAAATAAGGGAGACAAGCTTGTATGACAAGAAATTTTTCATTCCTTTAGTGTAATTGCATAACTGATTTAATAAAAAAAAAAAGTTTATCATTTTTTTTTTTGCAATCTTGATTTCTCTTCCATAAGAGACTTTGGTGTTGTTAGTGAGGAGCAAGAGTTTGAGAGTTCCTCTTTTGTGTCAGAGATATACGATCACTTTTATAGTTGGTATATGAATTTTGAGATGGAGAGGTTCATATTAATAAAAAAATATTGAGCCCATCTTAAAGTGGATCACACCTTCTAGTGTGATTCAAGCAACTATTTTTATGGTGTGGTCCAATAGTTGAGGATGTTTATAGTCTCAATTCATAGAAATATGTCTTTTCTATTACAATATCTAGGAATTCCTTCATTTGGTATAAAAATTTAAAAAATTAATGAGTTCAAAAATATTATAAGAAATAAGAAATGTACTTGTGTTGATTTAATTATTTCATAGCAACCTTTTGCAGTAGAAAGTATGCTAGTGAGTTTCTTATGGTGGCTATCCTACTCCAAGGAGGTAGGATTTATTGTTATCATTATAAATTATTTTATGAATTATTTTTTTAGCTATTTCATTTATGATAAAGAATTATATTCTTGTGTAAAATCCATAAATAATTAGAAGCTTAATTTGATGGATAAATAAACAATAGTGTATACTTATCACCAACCTCTTCAATATTTATGAATTCAATCTAAGCTCGGAAATAAAGGAACTATAAATGAATGGGTCCATTGGGTTCATTGCAATATTTCTATTTGATAATTAAAAATATAGAAGGTGTGTCTAATAAATTGGATGATAAGTTTTTGGACCTCTTGTTATTTTAACACTAGGTACACTAACCCAACTTGAGTCTTTTGTGTAAAAGGTTTATGTGGACGTATATGCACATGATTTAGATGTTTGGGATGCACTTAAAAACTATATGAATCCTAAAATAACATGTCTTAAACTAAAATAATATTATTACCTCCAATATATTCTCCTGCACAACTTGGATACATTGAGACAAGATCACACTATAAAGGTTGAAGGTAACTTTGGGATCACAAAGATAGTTGAGAATTGTTGGAGGTATGTTCATTGAAAATATATTAAAAATTATGGTTAAATTTCATTAGGGCATGTGTTGTGTAGCACAAATGAGATTATAATTAGGAACTTAGGTGTGTGCATTTCTTTACTAGTTCCTTAGAGATTGTGGGAGAGTGTGTCAATAGATTTTGTAGGAGGATTTTTCATGTCCAAAAGGGAGCACTAATATTTATTTATAAAATTGGACCACTTTAGTAAAAAATTGTGCTTATTTCTTATAATTAGAACATAAAGGCTCATGATACAACTAAATTATTTTATGCTAATGTGTGGATTTACTTTGATTTTCCTAGTTTTATTTTATAAATAGAGACTCTTTCTTTGTGGGATATTTTTTGAATACCTTGTGTGAAAATATGAACTCTAAAATATCTTTCCTAAAATATATGGTCGAGCAAAGTGGTGAATAAACCATTAATTTAGTTGTTTAGTGCATATAATAAGAAGAAACCCAACACTTTCGATGAGAATTAATTCCAAACTTTACAAGACCAAAAGACACATTAAGAAGAGTTGAAAAATAATATTAAAGTGCAAGGGAGGTTGAAAGAGTTTCAATATAAGTAAAAAAGAGTGAATTAACAACTTTTTTTTTAATCATAAATCTTAACTTGGGTATAAGGTTTTAGAACTATTTAAAACTATTTTTTCAAAAAATTACAACTATATCAGTTATTTAGCTTAAGTTAAAGATCTTAGGAAGTTATAAACTAAATATCATCACAAAATAAATTTGTCTAAAGAATTAAAAACATTCCAAATAACTTTATCTTGACTATTAAGATAATCCTTCGTCATATTATTCCAAATGTAACATCCATGTCCCAACCAACCAATTCTAACCCTCTAGTATGTATTGCAATATAATGAATATATGAAACACAAATAATGTCCCAAAAGAAAAATGTGATCAATATTATAGTTTCAATTTTTTTATTAAATATAAAACAAGTGACTATTTATAAGTATGACTTTTATAGTATGAATTTTTTCATGCAAATACTAACATAAATAAGAAATTATTATTCAAATTGTTCTAACATGTATACACATACACATACATATGTGCATACCTTCTTACATAAAATTATAAATTCTATACAAGTGAATATCAATATTTTTTCTTAATACCATAAAAATATCAAATAAGCAAAAAATTATTATTTAAATAGTTTTAAATACTTTCTAACATACAAATACAAATACAAATACATATACACATGCATATACTTTCTAAAATATAAATATTCATATACATATGCACATACCCATACATATACATTCACACATACACGTACACATATATGCACATGAATATATCTTCTAACGGCTTTAGAAAAATTCACTGTCAACAATTCACCCTCAACAAATTCACCTTCAACAATTTATCGCCAACAATTCATCACCATGACAAATTCATCTCGTGGAAAATTCACCACCAATAATTCATATCATATTATTGGCAGTGAATTTTGCATGAGATAAATTTGTCATGATGATGAATTGTTGACAATAAATTATTGACGGTGAATTTACCTGATACTCTTCTAACATATATATACATATACATGCGAACATATATACATATATATCTACACATATATACATACTACACATACAACTCTAAATGGGCAAGCAAGAATATACTTTTATTTGTTCTCATTATAAGGTGTTTTTAAAAACTTAACAAATCTCATTGTCCAAACTAGTCTCCCCACATGTAGAAGTGGGGCCCATAGTGCCCTCATATTTTGTTTGTTTCCTTTCTATAATTCAATAATTAAAAAAGTGTAGGAAGAGAAAAACACAAGGAAGATACCTAGTAAAAGTTAGATATGTCCTATTCCCTTCATTATTCAATATTTTATTCTCCCAAAAATCATAACTAATGTTTAGTTTGTCCCCTACATGAAATTATTAAACTCATGGGAGATAAATCTAGAAGCATTTAAATATATATATTTTCCATTCGTACTTTAGATCATTCTTTGCTTGTAAGTTAAATATAATATATACTTGTTTTAAGCAACCAAAGGAAAAAAATGTCATCCAATAGTAGGCCAACTTGATCTTCAATCTTCAATTATCATCATGATTGTTTTTTATACTCTTTCCTAAATTGGAAAATATTATTGTTAGATCTTAAAGGAAAAAAACACTCTTTATCAATAATTAATAAATACTTATTTTTACCTTTAGAAATGACCCCATTTTGCTTTAGGAGTGAAAACATATTTTCTTTTGAATTTGACAAAGGAGACAAAAAGTCTTTTGAAATTATAATATATTTAAAATAATTATTGTATATGCATAATTTTTAAAATCAAATTAATTTATTAATAGTTTTTTAAATTAATATTTATTAAGAAAAAATATATTTTAATACTTTTTATTCATAGAAAATATAATGTTTACTAGGCCTTCTTTGTTTCATAGTGTAAAGGATTTATAGGCTTGTTTTCTCTCGTAATTCTCATGAATGTGGATTAAAATACATTTGAGATTTTTCTAGGTATTAGTTTTAATTACATATTTTTAATTAGAGTTTTAAATTATGTGGGATTTAATTTGTATATATTTTTAAGTTATTTGTGATCATTTGTATAATTAATCATGTTAATATTATTTTTCATTTAATATTGATAATAAATATAATTAAAATAATTTTATCAATATATAAATATGTTTGTGTATTTATTAATGAAAAAAGGAATAATTAATTTTCACTATTATTTTACTTTATAATTTCTTTAATAATTGGTAAGCTTTCAAAGATATGTGATATAAGATAATTAAAAAACTGTATAGTATGATAATGATGAAAGTTGCATTCATATGTCAATTCTTATTTAGTTTTAGGGTCATTTTTATAGAATGATTTAATATAATTACACATTGACAAATGGTGTAATCTTATGTGAAGCTAGATTTATATCCCAATCCATCGCCTATCTCCATTTACATGCACTCTCACTAAATGTGAACTTATTTAATCCATGCCTACACATTTTTCCATACACTTTATGATGCAGGAGCATTCAGTGGTGTATGGGCAATCTTGCATCACCCAAAAATAGTTAAATTTCAAGTTTTTCAGTTTTTAGATGTTTTTACATTTTTGGATACCCTTTTCGTCATAATGAAATTCTCAATTTACGGTTTTTATTTTCTATTCCTGGGTTGAAAGATATTGCAATTTTAGTTGCCTAGATTTGCACCTGAAAATCTTCTGAGTTAGATTTGAGGCACTTAGAGTACCTGGATCGGCCCCAAAACTTGCTGAAATTGGCATAGCAATTTAGAGCGCGTTCTTGACTTCGAGACCTTTCCAACGGTTCAAACGGTTCGCGAATCGGAGTCCCAGATCAAAAGTTATGGCCCCGAGAAGTTGGCACACTTTCTAGAAGATACAATTGCAAATGTTCTTTTGAATTTGAACTTCAAGTTGTAATTTTTCGGCGCCAAACCACCTAAACTCAAATTTGAATGTTGTTTTGGCTCCAAACTAAAGAGGAGCTCTATTTATGGGCGAGTTTCTAATTTTTGGGTAACTTTTTGGGGACAAGCTCGCATATTGCGAAAGGGTGATTTTGTAGCTTTTTGTAACTTGGATGTGTTGTAGAACTTGGGGATTTGAGATTCCCTACATGTAAGAAGCTCCATTCTTTCCAATAATAAAATTATTCTCTCTAAGTCAGGTTATTTCGGTTTCGCTATGCCCTTCACCGCGCAGCACGAGCCGGTTTTCGAGCGGGACAGCATCACTCATCGAGTGCGCGCCTCACCGTGATCGTGGTTGTGGGTTGAGGTCAAGAAAGATGACTCCAAGAGTGATGCCTGGTAGGCATGGTGGTGCCAGAGGTGGTCGAGGTGGCAGAAATGCTGGTGGAAGAGATGCACTGGCAGCTCTCCAGAGACAGATTGACACATTACAAGAGCAGTTGAGAAGAGGGTTAAACCCGAGGGAGGAAAGTGAGGATGAACGAGATGAAGAAGGTTCAAATGTAGAAGAGGAAGAAGAAGCAATTGATCAAGACCAAATGCGGATAATAAGGTCCATTTTGAAGATCGAGAAAAGACCCAGAGGTGAAGTCTCCAGTTATTCCAGAAGTTTGAACCCGAAAGAGTTGATCAACTAGATCAACGAGCTAGAAGAATATTTTGAGTATGAGGAAATAGAGAACCTAGATCGCTAAGTTTGGCGCAAATGAAGCCTGAAGGGCCATGCCAAGATTTAGTGGAAAGAGGTCCAATGGAAAAGAAATCGGAAGAGG
>VDFB02353493.1:421695584-421741387 GCA_007258455.2 Sequoia sempervirens
GAAGATTCATCCTAGTTGCCTAAGGCAAAGGTCGATCATTTGGGTTTTCCTCCACCATCTAAGACATGATGGGGTCACTTCTCAAATTACAGGTGTCGGTCGGGAGCATCCAGTGGTGTAAGGGCAATCTTGCATCACCCAAAAATAGTTAAATTTCAAGTTTCTTAGTTTTTAGATGTTTTTACATTTTTGGATACCCTTTTTGTCATAATGAAATTCCCAATTTATAGTTTTTATTTTCTATTCCTGGGTTGAAATATATTGCAATTTTAGTTGCCCAGATTTGCACCTGAAAATCTTTTGAGTTAGATTTGAGGCACTTAGAGTTCCTGGATCAGCCCTGAAACTTGCTGAAATTGGCATAGCAATTTTGAGCGTGTTCTTGACTTCGAGACCTTTCCAACGGTTCAAACGGTTCGCGAATCGGAGTCCCAGATCAAAAGTTATGGCCCCGGGAAGTTGGCACACTTTCTAGAAGATACAATTGAAAATGTTCTTTTGAATTTGAACTTCAAGTTGTAATTTTTCGGTGCCAAACCGCCTAGACTCAAATTTGAATGTTGTTTTGGCTCCAAACTAAAGAGGAGCTCTATTTATGGGCGAGTTTCTAATTTTTGGGTAACTTTTTGGGGACAAGCTCGCATATTGCGAAAGGGTTATTCTATAGCTGTCTGTAACTCGCATGTATTGTAGAACTTGGAGATTTGAGATCCTCTGCATGTGAGAAGCTCCATTTTCTGAATAATAAAATTATTCTCTTGTTTGTGGGTTATTTTATGTGTCTCGGGCTATGCCCTCATCACTTTATATTTATTACATCTTAATCTCTAGATATTAATTCTCCATATCAAATATATATTTTTTCCTATGTCAGTTCCCAAGTGGAAGATTGATCTTAGCATATATGCATATCTAACTCCAAAAATTTTAAAATTCAAATTCAAATTTTGGTTGATTTATCACTCATCTCTTTCTTTCCATGAGATAAACTTTTACATGTTTGGCATGAGTTATGGCTATGTAATGATATTTAAAGACATTCAATGTGCATTCATTTATCATCAAAGGAGAATAAAATATTCATCAATCAAATAAATTATATATTATTCTAGGACCAACTCAATTAGAGCACTAAAAGGAATCTTAAGTCTGCATCATCATTCGAGAAGCACCTACATGCCTAAATATTTTTATCCTCAATTATTTCCATAATTGTAAAGCTTTTCCAATTAAAATAATCAACCTAGTCAAACACAACCCTTAGAATTTGGTAATCTCCCCTATGTGATTCTAAACACTACCAATCCTTAACAATCAAAGAAGATTATTGAATATGGCAAACTAGGAAGCAATTATTTATAATCAACTAGATTAAATCCATGACATGTAAGATTGCCACATGTTATCATGTCTTGGTTCTAGTCAATCTAAGTATATACACATTAGGTATGTTCTTGTTTATCTTCTTGGTCCCATTAACTATATGTTTTCCCTTTCTAAGTATGCATTTCCTTCCAATTATATTTTTCTTTTTTTCTATTATATTTTTGTACTTCTTTGTTCTATCATTCCTTCCATCTTTTCCCTACCCTATCATTGTAATTTTAGAATTTCATACCTATCTTTATCAACATGCCAATTGTTTGACCCTTGACGCCCTGACATATAGTATGAATCTTGAGGCATCTCCAAGCCCTGATCCCTAATATTCCTACCTTTGTTTTTGTTTTGTTCCCAACTTCCCTACATGTGTTTTAATGTTGTCAATAGTCTATTTTTTATGTCATAACTTTCAAAAGTAGAATCTTTCCAATCTTTATTCATATTTGAATGTATGGGTTTATATTATGGTTGGCCTATTATTATTTTGATGGATATAAAAGAGTGAATGTGTCCTTATGGAATCATCATTTACACTTCACATGAATTTTGAAAATCATTTTGAGCACCTATGTTCAAGCGAGGAGATCATATGACAAAAACCTTATTGCTTTTGAAGGGTGATCTCATATAGAGTTCACATTTCAGCTTCATTATATATAGATTTCAACCGCATTGTCTTAGTTTGGTTTACCATTGTTTTTTATAAGAAAAAGTAAGTTTTGAAGGGGCCCCAAAACCCTTTACAAAGATGATAAACTACAAAAAAGACTAAGCCTATAAAACCTGTAGCCCAAAAAACCAAAACATTGACAACAGAAATAACCAAAGAAACTCGTCAACAAACCAACAACAAAAACATCAGCACCCAAGCTGATCAAGTAAAAGAGTCAGCACAGCTACAACATCTTTTCCATAACATTAACTAAGGCCAAATTTTCCTCAATGACTCCGTCGTGCATCTCCATAACATCCTTGAGCTCATCAAACGATATGGCAGCTCGCTTCTTGGTCTTACTCCTCATCCTCAAACACAGGCCAACCTCCACATCCTTTTCCATACCTGGAGCAGAATCCACATTCTTGTCCACTAGGTTCAAGCAATTCACATCCTCAACAACTTTCTCAATTTCACCTAGCTCCAAGGGTTTACCAGTCCATTTCAAGGATTTCTCGTTTAAAACCAAAAGTCCCTTAGCAGTCAACTTCATGGAATCATTGCTAATGTTCACTACAGTCTTCAAATCATCCGACAACTTACTAATTTTTTCCTCAATATTAATAAATCTTTCCTCTAAAGCCTTATGAACCAACATTTCCAAAGATGAAATCCTCTCCTCATGAGTTATACCCAGGCGATCAACATCCACATCCAATTTATCAAGCATTACATTCATGGATTTAACCTTACCTTTAATTTCCCATTCCTTTTGATTGCTACAAACCAATGCCACAAATACATCCTACCAATTCTTTACTTGGACATTCAGCTCCTTAACTTCTGAGAACAACCATTTCACTAGAGAAAGCAAGTTATGTCTCCCATCCTCAGCCATCTTACAAAACATACCTGTATTTACCTCATCCCAATTAATAGGAGGCTCGGTCCTCAGCTCAAAATTCTAACCAGGGACTTCCCTACACTCCTCTTTATACTCCTCTTCCTCCTCGATAGGGGAATCTTCCACTTTGACCACCTCCACCTTAACCCTGCCCTTGTCTGGCAAGTTTTCCAAATCGTCCAAGACTTCCAGCCGCTTCGCCTTCATTGCATTCCCTTTAACGTATAAGGAGATTAAATGAGAGTCAAGGGGACCCTGGTTAGGGTTAATTTCCTTGGAGAACTAGAAACCCTCAAACCCCTAAACATCCATAGGCATGGACCTGGGAAGATTATTACCCACACTAGGACTATTATCCACAACCGGGGCACTTTCCATAACCTGCACATTTTTAGGACCCTGAGCTCCAATCACAGGGGAGCTTTCCACCACACCAACCTTCCCAAGACTCAGAGGAGGCTTCACACCAGAACCAAGATTCTCAACATCTTTTAAAAAATCCACCTTTCTCTGAACATAAGACTTTTCTTTCCTAGGACATTTAGTTTTCCCCTTAGCGCTCTTCTTCCTAGACTGCACCATAGCATCCCTCAACTCAACGTTTGTTTCATAACCCTTTGACCACTCTTCAAAAGCTTCAGAACCCTTCTCTGACACACCATCCTCCTCAGACATTTCATCACAATCTGAGTCTTCATCCTCAAAATTCCCTTCTCATTCCGTTACAAAATCACCTGTCTCATAGCCATAATTCTTAACCCTCTTTTTGTGAGCCAGGGTTTTAGGAGAAATAGGGATTAACTTTAGCTTAATATGAGAAAACAAGAGATTCATAAGGCCTTCATGAAGAATGAACTTCTTAGAGTTTTTGCAGTGATCCTCAATATTGTTTTCCATGGACAACAAGAGATAAAAAGGAAAAGAAACCAACACCTTGTGACGGAAGTGATTCAAAAGCATAAAGTGGTAGCTA
Organism: Sequoia sempervirens; assembly: GCA_007258455.2. Lineage (NCBI taxonomy): Eukaryota > Viridiplantae > Streptophyta > Pinopsida > Cupressales > Cupressaceae > Sequoia > Sequoia sempervirens. The sequence goes on from VDFB02353493.1 coordinate 421,699,500, forward strand.
TAAACAATAGAGAACCTACCTTCCAAAGTGAAGTAATACATGATATCCAGTACAAGATCCCTCCAAAGTGGCTTAAGAGACTTATGGGCATACCCACCACTCCCAACTTCCCTGAGCTTCTTCTTCTCATCAAATTTGAAGAAATTAGCAAGGGATTTCTTAGTAGCTACTCTATCTATGTAGAATTTCCTCCCAGAAGATGAAAGCCGAGTGACTTCCACCAAAAAATCCTCATCAATATTGAACTCCACACCTTTATAATGCAGAACCCTTCTATTCCATCCTTTCACAAAAAACTTTGTAGCTTTAGGATTAGGACCTTGGAGTCTCAGCATGTATTGGGTAACCCCACCCTTTTCCAAATGGTCCCACATAGTTTCATTACTCTAGAACTCCTCACATGAGCTCGGCTCCACTCTACAATGAGCTCCACCCATGGCGGCATGCAAAGAGCAAGAACCCAACAACACCATAATTTTTTGTAAAAACAAAATAAGGTTGGATAACCACAAAACCATGCAAATAATACCCACAAAATGTGTGAGCCTTCCATTCCAAGTACTTCCCAACCTACGCAGCCAGGCCATGATTTCTCAGAAATCTAAATGGTAATTATGAAAAGGGAAGGGCCAACACTCAACGTGCATAAACCAACTCAAATTAATAATGAAGAGCCTTTCCTATATATCGACCACTTAAAGACGTGCCACCTAGTCATTATTGGAAATGATTTTAAGATTGAGTGGTAAGGATTCAAATATATCCCAATCATTTCTAGCCACCACTCCCAAATTAGCTAACCCATCAACCAAAAAGTTAGATTCCCTAAACACATGTGAGATTCTAATCTCATCAAAATAATTAATGATGGAGATCAAATCATTAATGAGATGAGCAATTGACCATGTTGGCGGACCCTTTAACAAAAGATAGTTTATAATGTTGAGCAAGTCCCCTTCCAACCAAAGTTTAGAGACCCCTGAATTCTTCACCAACATGAGTCCATGATAGGCTACAGTTTCCTCTGTAAAGTGGTTTGTTTGGATTCCCAAAGGGAGCGCCACTGTAGAGACAAACCTACCATTCTCTTCTTGTAACACTCCCCCATAACTAGCAAGACCCGAATTTCCATAAGAAGCTCCATCAAAATTAACTTTAAACCAACCAACAGGAGGAGCCTTCCACCAAACCCCCTCCCTGGGTTCTTTTATCCTCTTCACTGGATTAGAGAGTTCACAAGAGAGATTCCATCTTTTTCCCACGAGAAAATCATAAGGAGAAACATTCACCTTTAGGATAAATGGGGGGATCATTGAGAACTTAGAAAGGAAATTTTCCCTGATAGCATCATAGATTTTAAAGGCCGGCCTAGAAGGCGATAGTTCCAGCTGATGGAAAACCCAGTTGTTATGTTCCTTCCAAACTCCCCATGCTATATGCGGCAAGATAAGAGACCACAACATTAAGAGAGTTGGATTAAGGGAAGGAGCCACCCACTGAGACCACAAATCAGCAAAGGAGGTAGGGAACACCTAAGCAATATCCCACAATTTAAAAATATGAGCCCAAACATCCCAAGTATAATTGCATCCAATCACTAGATGAAAAAAATCCTTAGTAGCTTCTTTACATAATAAACACCTATTTGGTAAAGACATTCCCCTTTTCACAAGATTATTTAGATTTAAGATCTTGTCTTGACAAAGAATCCAAAATAAAATATTAATTTTAGGCAGGAGCTTCCCATTCCACAAATGACCCCAGAAAGGAGGGGGGCCAACCAGTCAAGTCTGAAAAGAGAAGGCTAAGGAAACAAAAAAAATTCCATTGGGATTCAACCTCCAAATCACCAAATCCTCGGGAGAATCCACCAGGATATGAATCATGGAAAGAAACACAAATAGGTGTTTTAGATCCCTATTTACCAAATCAAGTCTAATCCAACTCCCTTGCATTATATAATTAGCAACAAAAACACCCCATTCCCTTATACAAAAATCTTTATAAGGGGCCGCCCAATGTTCATCCTTCAAAGGACCATGCCCTATCCACCAATCATCCCAGAACAAGATCCTTCTACCATTTCCCAATACCCACCGCAACCTAGCAGCCACAATCAAATGAGCATGAAGCATTAAGCTCCAGAGGACAAACCCCTATGAAGGAACAAAGTTCTCCTTGAACAAATCTCTAAACTTATCCACTCCCCTCAAGTACTTAGAAGAGTATATCGCCATCCACTCTTTGTCACTCACAAGCAAGTTCCATAACTGTTTAGCCATAAGGGGAGAATTGAAATCTTTCATCTTCCACAAGGCTAATCCACCTTGGGTTTTAGATCTACACTCCTCCTCCACACCAAACCACAAGAACCTTTTCTGAATGCCCTCAATCTTTTCCCAAAATCTTCTAGGAATTTGGAACAAACTTAAGGTGTAAACTAAAAAATTTTGGAGATTCGACTTTATTAACTGGATTTTGCCTACTTGGCTAAGCAAGGTACCCCTCCAACCAACAAGCTTTGATTTAAAATTAACAATGATACTATTCCAAAAGGAATCAAGGACACCATTAGAACAAAGAGGGAGCCCCAAATATGTTGATGGGAGCTCCCTAATACCACATTCAAGAATACTATCAATCCTCAATTAACGATGCTCCAGAGTATTAAGAAAAAAGTAGTACTCTTAGGAAAAATCACCTTCTGACCCAAAGCTACCTCATATTACTGAAGGATAAGCCAGATAGATTTAGCTATAGAAATAGAGGCCTCCGCAAGAATAATAGTCATAACAAATTGTTGATGGGAGCAACAAAGTTGGTGCGAGAAGGGATAAAGACCTTTGAAGGCTCCATTAGACACCACCTAGAGAAGATACCTACCCGAATATTCCACCATAATGATAAAAAGAAAGGGAGAGATAGTATCCCCTTGCCATACCATGAGAACTCCTAAAAAAGGCCAAGGGATATCCATTGATCAACACCGCAAAAGGAGAGGATATTAATTGCCACACCAATTGCAAAACCCAGTCCAAAAAACCAAACGCCTTGAGAATACTCCTTAGGAAGCTCCAATTCACCCAATCATAAGCTTTGACCAAATCAAGCTTCAAAATAAGACCAGGATTTTTGTTAACTTTAAGAGAATGAATGTTTTCATGCACCGTAATAATAGAATCCAAAATCTTCCTTCCTAGCACAAAACCATTCTACTACAGAGAGATAATCTTAGACAACACCTTTTGCAACCTAGAAGCAAGTACCTTAGAGAAAATCTTATAAATGGAATTACAAAGAATAATAGGTCTAAAATCACCAAAGAGCTTAGCCCCATGTTTCTTAGGAATTAACACTATAAAAGTGGAATTCAATTCCTTAAGAAGCTAGCTACTTCCAAAAAATTCTTTGGTGGCATTGATAACATCCTTCAAAATTATCTCCCAATAAGAGTGAAAGAATAACATAGGGAATCCATCCAGCCCTTGGGATTTATTCCCTTCAAAAGAAAACACAACCTTCCTAATCTCCTCATCTGACGAAATGACAGTCAAGACCCTATTTTCCTCCTCTGACACCAAGTTTGGGATAACATTTAAGAAACCCTGTTCGTAAACAGGATCCAATGGAAAATCCTCCAAGAGAAGGTCCTCAAAGAAAGACCGAGCAATAGAACTTATGTCATCATCCTCCTCAAGAGAAGAATTATTCACCACTACTTTAGAAATCCTATTAGAAGATCTATGCTTCAAAGTCATGAGATGGAAGAACTGAGTATTTTTATCCCCACTTCAAAGCCGAATGGCTCTAGACCTTTGCTTCTAGAATTACTCCTCCCTCGCCACAATATTATGCAAACTAGACAAAAGAACACTTTCCTCCTAAAGCAGTGCGGAATCAAACCCAAAAGCCTGCATTTTTTGCTACACAATATCCAACTTAGACTTAAGATCCAGTTTTTCCTCAAAGATGTTTCTAAAAGAATCCTTATTCCACTAAATCAAATTCTACTTAATAGAAGCCAACTTCTTAGCAACTTTATACATGGTAGACCCATCAACATTAATATTCCACCACTGAGCAATTTTCAATTGCAAATCTGGGTGGCTAGTCCACATCTTCTCAAATCTGAACGGAAAATCCTTTTTACGACCAAAGGGTTCAACACACAAGGAAATAGGGAAATGATCTGAACCAAGCCTCGTAAGAGTAGACAGGGAGCAAGAATAAAAGTGCAACTAGTTAGGATAAATGAGAGCCCAATCTAGCTTAACCTGAATCAAAGCATCCCCAATATGCCTATTGGACCAAGTATAGGATGCCCCACCCAAATCCAAATCCAGCAAAAGATTATCATTAATAAAATTCATGAGGTCAATACAATTGTCATTAGCCACCTGAGAACCCCCAAACTTATCAACATCATTCAACGGGGTATTAAAATCCCCCATCACCTTCCATTTCTAAAAAGAGAACTGAGCCTTAAAAGTATTCAACCTTTCCCAAAAATGCTTACAAGAGCTTTTCCATTAGGAGCATAGATATTCGATAAAACCTAAGAGAACTTCTCCCTGAAGCAAAAAAATGATGTAGAAACATGATTTTCAAAGTAAACAAGTCAAAGCCAGCAACCACCTTAGGATTCCAAAACATTGCCACTCCACTAGAAGCACCATCAGAATCAACAACTTAACAACCACAATTCTTAAAAAACTTGTTCTTAATTTTGTCAACCTTCTCAACACTCATCTTAGTTTCCTGAATCAAAATGATATCAAGCTAGCGATCTTTCATAATGTTCACAAGAATTTCTTGTTTATGAGGATTATTTAATCCTCTTATATTCCAAGAGAGGATCTTCATAAAAGATTCTACGACCATTCAGGCCCATCTCAAGCATAGTAATCTGCAATCCATCAACAATATCACATTTGCTTACCCTCTCCCTCACTTTTTACAAAGAAGGCCTTCCTCTGCCCCTTGGCTCCAAACCACAATCTAGCTTCAAATGGTTTCTAGTAGCCATCCCCACCATAGATGGGTTTGGATTCTTCTTATTCCATGAATTGGAGGCTAAATGTATAGTATTCCAAGGCTCCTTTTCCCAAGAAGCACCATTAGAACAAACAATGACAGAAGAGGTGAGCACCAACTTCTCAAAAAATGAATCCACCAATGGCTCAACAGAGGTCAAATCCTCTTTGAATGAAACCACTAGAGGGGGATCCAAACACTCCTCCTTGGAAGTTAAAAACTACTCCTCGGAGACCATCTTCAAAGGGGTCACCTTCTCAGGCTCAACAACCACCAAAGCTAGCGAGTCAACACCACCCTCCTCCTCCAAATTAACAACCCACTCATCAACACATGGGGCCTTCACCACACCCTCCACAAAAGGAGCTTCCTTGTCAAGGAAAGGAAGAACCGGAGAAACCTACACAACAAAGTCACCAAGAGGTGGACCTTTTGACACCACCTCCTCCACAGGCTCAATAGAGCCCTTTTCAAACCTAGCAATAAGACAATTCCCAACCTCCTTCCAAACTTTAGCCTCCTTTTGAGAGACCAGGTTCTTTTTAGGAGAACCACAGGCTTCAGAGGGCACTTCTTCACCCAATGCCCCACCTTCTTGCAGTAGAAGCAGGAAAATGGGATAGATTCAAACTCAACCGCGTGCTCCCACACTCCCAACTTAAATTTTATCTTTGTCATCGAAGGAATATTCATGGCCTAGTCTAGAATCACACACAACCATGCATAAACAATCATATGCCTTGAAGCAGTAAGACTATCAATAGAAAGCAAACGTCCAAAAGTAGACGCTATTCCTTTAAAGACTTGCTCATCCCATAATTCAAGAGGAAGCTCGAGAAAATGAACCCACACTGGAGTTGAGTCAAAGGAACAAGAGCTCAGGGAGAAGCCTGCCTCCCATTTCATCAACACTAGAGTAGATTTTCCACTAAGCCACAGCCCCCCCACCAAAACCTTCAACAGATCTTCATCACAAGTAAAAGAAAACAAGAAGAAGCCCTTCGCAAGGGATTCTATCTCAACCTAGCCTTTCAGATGCCAACAATTTTTAGCTAGCATATGAACCATTTCAATTTTAGGACGAGGTCCCAGAAATTTACAAACCAATGATTGTTCCATGGTAAGAATACCCTTGTCAATAATATAATTCAGCATTGAAACCGAATAATTGCCAACTGATAGGTTAGCAAAGGAATCCACTAGATCGAGGAACTTTTATGCTTAAGCTTAGCACCAAATAAGGTTGACCACACCTTACCATCCACCAAGGACACATCAATCTTAGCAGCTTTAAGGATGACACCTATCTTGAGAGCCACATAATAAAACCCCACCTTGTCACAAGAAGTACCATCCAGACCCAATTTGCTAGAGGGAGAAATGACATGTGAGACACCCAACAGAAAGGACCCACAAGATGTCTCATCCGGAAGACAATTGTTAGCCAACCTCCCAATGTTAGCCTAACCTCTTCCATTAATTCCAGACCTTGGAGCAGAGATTCCTACCTTACCAAAATTTTAAAAATCCTTACCTTCAACCGATGACACCACTACAACACCACCCGACGATGCACCCATTTTGTTGTAAGGATTTTTTGTTACAAGCATTGGTTTACCATTGCTGTTAGTATGAATATGAGAGCTTATTTTGGTTGTAGTTCATATTGTAAAGTAGATTAAATGTAAGACATTCATTTTTGTAATAAGAAATATATCATGAAATTAAATCTTTTAATTGTTGTTCATAATGATAAGAAGATTGGGAGTTATCTATGCTATTTTCTATTTGAAAATGTGATAATATTATTGATATGTAAATAGTGAATAAGTCTTCCTTATCTAGGATATAATTTAATACTGAGATTTGATAATGTTTTTATCCAAATAATAAGTATTAGTAGGGGTTTAAGGATTGGATTTGCCTAAGAATTTTGTCTTGGGATATTATAGAAGTGTCAAAGTTGGTTATCTTTCTAGCCTATGGTTCTAGAGTTAAATTTTACATGTTAAGTTTTTGATATAGTGCATACTTTACAAAGCAGCCAAATATCATTTGAGGTAAATCAATTCAAAGAATAAAGCCAAATTCTCCTCCTTCATAATCTATTTTAGAGCATAATATTATGTTAAAAATGGAAAGGATAATGAATATGGATGACAATCTTGATGGTTGGGTCAAAAGGAATTTTTATTTGATGTTGGATGTGATGGCCCAATTGGTCCAAAAATAGATAATCACATGAATGATCTTATATAGTTATTTCATGAAGGTAGAGCTTCTTAGACCAACAATTTAGATTCCACTCATGGAAACAACCAAAATATTATCCTTTTTTTAGCTATAAGACCTACCCAACCTACCTTTCTTAATAAGGAGGTAAAGGTTTTAGAAAATGAAGCTTATAAGTCACTAATTGATGATACCAGGGCTTTCCAAGTAAAGTATAGAGCTCTCCCATAGGAGATCCAAAGTGATATGTCACTCACCAATTTTATGAACATGAGAAGACCCAAAATGGCCTTATAATTGAGCTTAGACTACAATATTTTTAGAGATATGTATAGAAATCTCTCGAGAAGTTGAACCTCTCTCCCTATGGTGTATCTAATAGATGCACAACTTATGTGTGGGTATAAAATATATACATTTATATGTCTCTCAAACCTATGATTGAATATGAAGCAATCAATTTCTTACCTTGCATTTAAAGGGTACTACACATGAGTGGTGGTACCATTGATTGATCACCCAAGGTAAAAAATCCATCACCTCATATGATGAATTTTGTAAATTGCTAATTAACAGGTTTTATAAGAAGGATCCTAAAGTTCACTTCAAATATTTGACTTAGACCAAGTAGTGTGGTGAAGTGAATAATTATGTAATAGAGTTTCAAAAGTTATCTATAATTATTCCAAACATTATAGAGAGAATATTAGAAATGCTCTTCATTGAAGTTTTAACTGAATCTCTCAAGGGATTGGTCAAAGATTTCAAACCACCCACCCTATGGGAGGCACTCAAGTCGGTTTTGGTACTAGATACTTTCATTCCAAAGAATAAGTTTTAGAATAATTATTTCATTGCAAAGAAGATTTTTCATAAAAATATACAACAAACCAAGATTTTCCATCAAGGATAGACATTGAGGTGAGGAATGAGTTGAGAAGGAAGAAGCTATACTTCAACTATAATAAACCCTAGTCATCTACACATATATGTCTTTGGAAAGGATAGGTGTATTACATTGAGGTAAGGTTTAAAGAATAATTGGAATGTAATAAACTCAAATCATAAAGTGAAAAAGAGATTGAACTAGAGATTAGAGGAGAAGAAGACAAACTAAAAGAGGAAGGATAAATTTCAAGAGGAACTCTTGCTACACTCTTTGGTACACCAAGGTGTAGTTATTTTTCATTTATGGGGTTTTACAAGGTAAAATGGTGATTGTGCTTATTGATACTAGTGCTACTATAATTTCATAGATGAGGGGCTATTGGAAAAGTGAGGTCTCAAAATAGAGGATTTTGAAGGGTTCAATGTAATGGTGGCTGATGGATTCACTATCTAATGCATTGAAACTATCTCTCAACTAAACATTAATATGGGAGGATATGATATGAAGGATGATTTCTATCTTGTTATAATACGATACATGGATATGGCCCTAAGTATCGATTGGTTACACTTGTTAGGCAAGAACATACAAAATTTTAAACCATGGAACAAAACTTTTAGTCAAAAAGAAAATAAATGAATATTTATGGAATGAGAAATAGAGAACCAAGGATTGTATATTCAATAATAATGGAGAGGTATTTTCATCATGTGAAAATTTAACATTGTCATCTCAATGTGAGTTAACTGATAAAACCCACTAATGGTTAGAAAGCATATCACATGGATGTATAGATTATGTTGGACAAGAATGGTAATATTTTCAATAGAATTCCTCTAGATATACCACTAGACATAGGATTCAAGCATGTCATTGAGCTATAATAAGGTTCTAATCCTATCATCATTACTCCCTACCACCATTCTAGGAGGTATAAGGAGGAAAACATAAAGGAAATAAAGGACCTTTTGGACATAGGGTACATCAAACCAAACTCAATTCCCTTTATATCATCTATAATTATAATGAAGAAGAAATATGACACAATATAGATGTGAATAAACTACAAAATATCAACTATAATACTATCAAATTATAATAACCCATCATTAGGATTGATGAATTGATAGACAAGCTTCATGAAGCAATCTAATTTTCAAAAATATATCTCAAATTGGGCTACCATCATAGTCAATTCTAAGAGGAAAAAAATTATAAGATGGATTTTAGTGTCACTATAGGAACTATTATTTTCTTCTAATATCATTTGGTTTGAGAAATAAATTCCTTAACAATATTTCAGTCACTCATGAAATAATTCTTTTCAAGAAAATAAGGAAGCTTTTCCTTATCTTATTTCATCACATTATAATCTATAGTAAGATGTGGGAGAAGCACCTTTTGTATATTGATGAGGTGCTAGTAATTTTGGAAGAGAAAACTCTATTTGCAAAGGAGTCAAATGTGATTTTTTTTATGATAGAGATCTTGTATTTGGGTCAATCCATCAATGAAAATAGAGTGTAGGTGGATATGGATAATATCAAGATGATTCAAGACTAGCCTCCTCCACGACCTTAACATAGTTACAAGGATTCTTCAACTTTTGTAAATACTACATATAATTTATGAATGATTTCTCTCAATTGATTGCACCCTTAAATAATCTATCAAAGAAGGGATATTTAACATGGAATGAGGTTACACAATGAGAATTTGAAAAATAAAAATAATTTATGATCACATGCCCTATGTTAGCTATTATTGATTTATTCCTTACTTTTATTTTGGAATTCAATGCATCAAAAGAAGGAATTAGAGCCATGTTTATGAAAAAAATAATTTGATTGTATTCAAGAGTTAAGAACTCATAGAGGTGGAAATTTTATTCTCTATATATGATAAGGAAATATTGGCTATCGTGCATGCATTAATAAAATTTAGGATTTACTTGGTGGGTGGATGATTTTTTCCTAGATTGATCACATTAGCTAGAGATATTTTCTCAATCAAAAGGATTTGAGAAAGCAACAAAAAAGTGGGTAAAAAAGTTCAAGTGTATGACTATGACATGGTATTGCTAAGGAAATAAAAAATGTTATCTTTAATGCTTTATCAAAAAGGTTGAAACTATATTTATTATCTCACATCTCTACTAATTGGAAGGTAAAAATCATAGAAAAATATGCTAATAATGTGTTTGTAATTGATGTGTTGGGAATCTATCAGATGACAAGTACATATGCAGTTTCCAAAAAAAAATTTCTCTACAATGGAAGGATATACTTGGTGGTAGAATCAAGGATGACAGGAAAGATTTTAAGGATAGTTCATTGCACTCCCTTTGTGGTCCACCCTTGGTATTTTAAGATCTATAAGTATATCAAGGATAGATTCACTTGGAATTCAAGGAATCAAGGATGATGTCCTTAGTCATATTAAAGAATGTATTGTTTGTCAAAGGAATAATATAGAAAAAAAACCCTAGCATGTTGTTTGTATCCCTTACCTATTTTGGAGTAGAAGTGGGAAAATGTTTCAATGGAATTGATCACTAAACTTCCTAAATTCGAAGGTAAGGACAATATATATGTGTTATAGATAGACTCATGAAGGATGCACATTTATTTGTTATTTCTTTAGAATTTAATGTACCACAAGTTGTTAACCTATTATTTAAGGAAATTTTGAAGCTCCATAGAGTACCAAAAAGCATCATAAGTGATAGAGAATCATTTCATGACCTTTTTTTGGGAAGATCTCTTCCTTTTGGCAGGAATCGAGCTCACGCCCAACACTAGCTACCACTCACAAACAAAATTCTAGACTAAGATTGTGAACAAATAGGTGGAAGGTTATTTCAGAAATTATGTTGTTGATTAATAGAAGGTATAGATAAAATGGATTTATTTAGGAGAGGACTATTATAACACCAATTATCACATGCCAATCAATAAGACACTATTCATGGCTTTATATAAGTATGGAGACCAACGCTTTGTTAACCTCCCTCTATTGGATAGTAGGGTTTTGATATTGATCAAGAAAATCGAAGACATCATGAAGTCACCTAGGAATAATATCTAATAGGCTTAGACTCAATAAAAGTTGTATGTAGATTGCTACAAGATTGAGAGAACATTTGAGATTAGAGACATGGTGTTTGTGAGATTTTAGCCATACAAGAAATACTCCTTGAAGTAAATCAATTCAAAATAAACTCAAACCACATTTTCTAGGAGCTTATAGAATTATAATAAGAATTGGTGAAATTTCTTATGAGTTGGAGCTACTAGAAGGAAGTAATATTCATAATGTAATTCACATTTATTATCTCAAAGGAACACTTGGAAAACATATAGTACCTTCAAATGATTTTCCTTTGATTAATGAAGAAGGCTTGAGCTAATTATGATTATCAAAGTAGTTATGGATGTGATAGAGAGGAATCTGAGAAACATAAGCACTGAGGAGCACTTTATTCAATGGAAAGATCTCCCCATGGACGATGCAACATATGAATGCCCTCATATTCTAGAACATTCAAAACCTACAATTACAAGAAATTTTGAGTGGGGAGAACTTTTTATGTCCCATTTCTAGTTAATCTAATTCTATATATATCAGGTTTGTTCTTGTGTGTCTCCCTCTAGTTTTTTATTATTATGTGTTTTCCCTTTCTAATTATGTCTTGCCTTAAAAATCTATGTTTCCCTTCTTTCTATCAAAGTTTCAAAATTTTCCAACGTGTCATAAATCCTATCCTCCCCCCACTCCACCAATGTATTTTTTACTTGTAGACTAGTCTTTACCAACATGCTTGTTGTTTGACCCTTGATACCCTCATCTATATTATGAATCTTATTGTATCTCTGGCCACCTATCCCCAATATACCTATTGTTGCATAGGAAAGTGATCCTAGATCCAATTAGCATAACTAAGATTATCTTTTTTTCACTTGACTCAACATTAAAAACATAAGTGAACTAGGGTTTGATGATTAGCTTACTGAAACAATGGAGAGCCAATCCCCTAGTGTTTATTTTTATGTTTTTGTTATGAGGATGATAAATTTGATGTATGATTTGACAATCCTATTTAGCATGTAAATCTAGATCTAAAAATATAATTTATCATAGAAATGACAAAGAAAAGTAATAGTATAGACCCAAATATGAAAAATGATGATAGAGAGAAAAATATTACCAAAATTTGAGTTGGAATTGGCTGGTCTAGGGTGTGTGGCACCCTAGGCTAAGTTGTTCCTTCTTCAGATCTAAAAATTATGAGATGTCAATCATTGTTTGCTCTGTGTTTTCCCAGACTGCCTTCTGGTGAAATTCTCAGATCTGACTTACACACATGAAAATTGGGAAAGGGTTGTGTTGTATAGGGGCTTACCTACGTCAAACCCCAACTTTGGTATTTCTACATCCACTTATAGCAATTGATGATGAAGAAGAGAGCATACCTTAGCTCAAGTAGAGGCTAAAATATTAACGATTGACTGAAATTGATAAATGGTAAATGATAGTATTACCTTGATGTGAAAAAACTTGAAGAAGAGATGCCACACACAAGTTGGTTGATGGAGGCCTTGATTGCTTGATGGACCTAAAAAAGGTTAGCTCACATACACAATGGATTATTGTAGCATAACATATAGAGGATAACTCAATACTTCTCCATAATTGCCTCCTAATTGATCTCCCATTCATAAATTGCCTCCTTAATGTTAAAAATGAGAAGAAAACATTTTTATATATGCATTTTAATTAATCCTTTTGGGTAGGGGCCAACATGGGGTAATTTTCAAATCATAAAAGTCCACCAATAAAGATTTCAAACATTTAAAAAATTTCTTTTTAGTCAAGGGTGTCTTGCATCTGTGACTGATTTTTTTTGGCCCAAAATTGTTGGGATGATAAGGATTTAAATATATTTTATTAATATGGTCCCAAAATGAGAAAATTATTATTATAATTAATGTTATAAGCAAAATATGGTGTCTAGGTAGTGTAAAATTGTCAAGGGTGACAATTTTTGATGCTATATTTAGCCCCCACTTTAGTGAGCATATGATATTACATTCATAATCACACTAAAGGAATAAAAATCCACATCAAAACATTGAAGAGACAAGATGGCACTAATTCAAGGGGTGCACAAGCCCCAACTTAGGATCTCATCAATCCATAATGAAAATGCAAACGTGCACATAAGACAAGGAAATATTCACCCACATATAAAAGCACTTAATGAACAATCAATGGAGTAAATACATAAAGAATGCACAAAGCAAACACACTGTATACAATAAATACTCAAAGTAGATACACATATTACATGAAGAAAACACATGAAATACACGAAGTAGACACACCAAAGACATAAAGTAAACACCTAGAAGACATAAATCAAATAATACAAACATAATAAAATAAAAACACAAGGGTTAGTACTAAAAAGGATTTGAGTCGGTAAGGTAAACTGACCTTAGTCTTAAATTTGTCTCAAATATCCAACATCATCCATTGAATGTGTTGTTCAAAACAAAATATTACTCTCATGATGATGTTAAATCACTCATGAGACACATGGCTCCACTGGAAAGTAATTAGAAATGTTTGTTATGTGAGGTGTCCATGTAAAAGGTGCTCAATTTCATGAATTAGCAAGCTCTATTATGCCCAATCCATAGACTATTTTATCAATCACACTTCAAGGAGTGCATAAAAGTTTAACGTTGCAGGGGACAAATCAATGTTGAAAGCCATGGGGGAAAAATTGATAACCATGGATCATGGGGCATTATAAGCAACACCACCACCAAATGGGTATGTCAATAAGTCAAATCTCACAATATTTATATAAAATGGCTAGGGGGATATGCTCCCCCTTAAAATGTCAACATATTTTCTATGTTGGTATTTTAAGGAAAAGAAAGGGAAGAGGGGATCCTTTAAAATAATACACACCTACCAAAACTATTTATACTTGCCCCTAAAGTGTAGATACAAGAACAACCACATAAGAGACTATCATGTCACTACCATGAAAGAGATATGGTTGTATGCAAAATTGTACCACCATGAATGACAATGAGAAAATACATGAAGCTAAAAATGTCACATGATGAGGAGCAACACAATAGAAAAGAAATCATTGATTTGAATAATTAGATGCACCAACACATGGAATAACACCACAATCAATAAGTTTTTGTATTTTATTACTCAAGGCTTGGCATTCATTTATCGAATGACCATGTACTCTATGATATACACAAAAGGAGTTAAATTGTTATAAAAATTCTTACGTGTTGGAGGAGGAAGAGTAATCAAGAAGTATTTTAGAAGAATCAACAAAATATGCCCTTGCTCTAATAAAGGATAAGTAGTAGGAGAAATTCCTTTCTTTTGTGAAGAAAAGTTTGCCTACTTACCAAAAAAGTCATAAAAATAGTGGAGAATGGAGCATGAGATGAAGATGGAGGTGAAGGTTGGAAACCTAAACCCTTTTTAGAAAGATATAGTGTAGACCTAACATTATCCTTAACTCATTTCATGTTTTTAATATTACAAATAAATTTATATCCAAGTCAATAACACTTTTCTAACTCAGATGAAGAAGTATTATCTAAATTCTCATGTGAATAATTGATTCTTTTGCAAGAATGAAAATCCTTTTGAAGCTTTTTAAAGTTAGGCATCACCAACACACGAGGGAAAAAATCTAAAGAGCCCCCATCACCATCATGTGGTGATGTTTTTGAATTTGTTGATGTGGAAGAAGATTGAGTAAATGAAACACAAGACTCCTTAGGAATAGATTGTGAGATTTTGTACTCTCATACAAAAGAGGGTGTAAAATCTAATGAACCCCAATGATCATCCAAGATATTTTTGTTGGAAAAACAAGGAAAGACAACTGAGAGGGGGGGTGAATCAGTTGTCACAGAATGACAAAATTTTCAAACTTTACTTAAGATCTGATGAATAAGCAATTAACCATAAACAATTAACACATTAGAGAGATAGAGAACACCAATATTTTTACGTGGAAACCCTATTAGGGGGAAAACCACGGTGGATGTTAGTCCACAAGATTATACCTTGTTAAAAGTATAATGAAATAAATAAAGGGGAATGCACATGCATTTAGGAACACTGCCTAGAGCTCACTGCTCAATTACAAAAGGGGCTCACTCCCCAACAATACAAAATAGGATTAAAATCTAGAGGTTATGAACTAAAAAATTAGCTTCTGCGCTAGCCTGATTATAGTTCCAATTAAGCATAGAAAACTCCTCTTTTCACTCTTCACACTTTGCTCGATCTTCTTCACACTCTACTCTGTGATCGAATGATATTCGTACATACACACTTAAGAGCACACCCAACACACAAAGCACCTTTCCACACACTACATCGATGAAACAATCGCACTTATATATCCACATCATGAGATTTCATCAACAACTTAGTCGGCCAGGAAAATAAAACATATTTGAAATGTCAGCCCAAATTTACAAATAATTTTTTTAATGTGAATCCACCAAGGTCGGCCACAACATGGTGGAGACCCAAATTAACAACTCCAACACAAAAATAATTCAATTACTTCCTCCTCGAAGATCCACAACTCACTACCACCAACATGTCAGCCAAGAACAAGAAAAACAAAACATATGCAAGAAAAAATTTTGACCATGAGCACACTGATCAATGTGGACGTACCAAAAAGATAGAGCATGATCTAGAAACATCCAAGAGCACCAAGAAAAAATAGAGAAACATCTGTAACAATTGAGATTTCCATATCACACAAACTTTACTCAGGAACACTGGCAAAGACCACAGAAACACTGTCAGACCACAACATGATCAAATCTATATGCGGACCTTTGAAGATTCTGGTAGATGATCTAGATACACTTAGAAAAAAACCCTTTAATCCATAGCAGCTGAACTTCAACGTACAAAACAAGACGCCTTCATGACCTGCACAGTTCCACTGGGAACCTAGAACACTTTCTTTTACAATTTTCTCAATATCCTCAACATATACAACCTCTCATACACCAAATGCTAATATTGTTGACATCAATTACAACCACATATCAGCAACACATCCACAACACCAACAATTTTTTATAGGTGATACAATTTTCAATATATATAGGCTCTACCTTTGAAGTTGTTATCAAAGTATTAAGAGAGTTGGAAGTGCTTTGTTCATATTCAACTTGTGAATTATATCTTTGTTCATCTTCTTTCACTATATATATCTTGTTGTTATATTCATACTTCATCTTGTGGTGAATATTAGATGAGACTCCCTTCATGGCATGAATCCACAGTCTACCTATAAGAATATTATATGAAAGAGGTCCCAACATGATATGGATGGGGATAGGAAAAACCATGGACCCTACCTTGATGGTGGCATGATTTTCCCTAATGGTTGCCTACTAACATTGTCAAAGCCACTAATAGAGAGATCATTAGGTTCTATGATCTATTCTTATCCACACCAATTTTATCTAAGAGATCAATGCTACAAACATTAAGACTTGATCCATTATCTATAAGAGTACTTCTAACCCCTACTTTATTAATGATCACCATAATAATTAAAGCTTCATGTTTATTTTGGATCTCAAGCGAGGTTAATCCATGTTGAGGGAATTTAATATCCAACTTTGTTGCCTGCATACACTCAAACAAGTCCGCTACATCATTCGATTTGATAGAAGGTGAGACATCAATCTTCCGCAAAGCCTCTTGGAGAATCTTGTGGTATGTAGGTGATGTTTGAATCAAAACAAAAGGGAGATCTTGGCTAGAGTATTACAAAGTTTCTCAACAAGATCATATTCTTTACCACTACGTTAAGGAAGACTAGGTGGGGATGGAAGATATGGTTGAGGTAATGGGATTAATATTGGTTTTTTCTTTGGTTACTTATTTTTTTAGTGTTATATGTGTGAGAAACTACATGATAACTTGGTTGTTGCAACACATCTTGTTGTGCATGATTACTAGTAATTTATTTTGTAAATTTTATGATATGGCCATGAGGTTGTGGAAGTCCTATAATGATAGGTGACTTAGGATGTGCAATAATTAGAGGAGATATAGGAGGTCCAATAATTAAAGGAGACCCAATTATCAATTGTGCATTCATAACCTCAACTAAATTAATTACTTGTTGATGATCTTCTATCGGTGAGGGATCTAATGTCAATTTAGCATCTTCACCTATGTAACTCATCTTACTGTCTTTTGAAAGAAATGTATCAATGATTTCATCTTCTTGTACCACAATATCTTTCCAAGTAGGAGAGGTATTAGGAGAGAAACAAACATGATTCTCATGACTCTCAATGATTGGATCCTCTAACACCAAGATATCTTCACAAGTAGGTGAGATATCAGGAGAAGAACAAACATGATTGTCATGATTGTCAATGATTGCATTCTCTTGCACCAAAACACTCTCACAAATAGGGGATATTTCAGGAGAAGAATGAAGATTAGACAAAGTGTTATTAATAAATATGTCAATGATTTTATTGTATTCCATAACAATGTTCTCATAGGTATAAAATCTATCGGTTAGTTAAAAGCTGACATATATCCCTTTTTAATACATGGAATGGGGTTTGAGGTAGTGGCCTAAAAAAAATTATTGCAAGCCATATTTTGCTATATCAAAACTAGAATTATGAAAAAAAGTCTTATTATTGTCCCATTTTTTAGGGGGTATTGCACTAAATTAGGTAAATTAGGAAAAATGGCAATACACAACAAAATTTAAAAATTTTAGGACAAATTGCAACAAATAGAAATTGGATTTGAATAGAGACCATAGATACGGATGAGCACAACAAATTTTACCCTAAAATAGATGATATAGGGTGTGTGGTGCACTAGAATAGACAGGTAGTTTTAAAAAATTACAATCTAAAAATCAATAATAGTGTCTAAGGGTCCTGTGTCTCAAAATTTTGGGTCTGGAAGTGAACAAAATTCTAGAAATGCACCAAAACCTAATTTTTCTATATGAATCACCTGCATGAATGAAATTTTTATATTTTTAGAGAAATTGGATAGTTTAAATGATAATTTTCATAAATTGAACACTGTAATTAAATTATTTTTCACAAAAATATAGAAAAGCAATGCTTTTTATCTTTTGAAATGAAAATACTATGCAATTTCTTCATGTTTTCAATGTTTTTCACTAAAATATGGATGCATAAATGATAGAATAATTTTGTAATTAATTTTCTCAATGAAAATAATTCATATATAATCCCTAAATAAGGAAAATAAGATCTAAAAAATTATGCAAATTAAATAAAATTATTTTTCAATTTTATGATGAACAACTAATGAAAATGGATAGGTTTTTGAAAATTAATACAAATGAACATTAGATCTTCAAAGCACCTAGGTTTTTAATTTAATTTTTAGATTTTATGTAATGAAAAATCAAAAAAATTACAAGTGTAAGATATGTCAGGTTCACCAAAATATTGTGTAGGAAAAGTGATCCTAGATCCAATTAAGATAACTAAGATTATCTCCTTTTCACTTATTCAAAACATAAGTGAGCTATGGTTTGATGATTAGCTTGCTACCACAATGGAGATACAATCCCCCGGTATTTATTTTTATTTTTATGTTATGAGGATGATAAATTTGATGTATGATTTGATAAGCCTATTTGACATGTAACTATAGATTTGAAAATGTAATTTATCACAGAAACAACAATGGAAAGTAATAGTATAGAACCAGATCTAAAAAATGATGATAGAGAGGAACTTGTGACCAAAATTTAAACTAGAATTGGTTGGTTTAGGGTGTGTGGTGCCCTAGACTAATTTTCTCCTTCAGATCTAAATTTTTTGAGATATCAATCACTGTATGATCTGTGTTTTCCTAGCTTGTCTTCTAATAAAATTCTTGGATTTGACCTACACACATGAAAATAGGGAAAATGTTGTGGTGTATAGAGGCTTACCTAAGTCAAACCCAAACTTTGGTATTTCTACCTCCACCTACAATGATTGATAATCAAGAGAGCATGCCCTAGATCAGGCAGATGCTAAAACAATAATGATTGATTGAAATTGATAAATGATAAATGATAGTATTACCTTGATGTGCAAACCTTTGAAGAATAGATGCCACACACAAGTTGATTGATGGATGCCTTGATTTCTTGATGGACCTGCAAAATGTTAGCTCACATACACAATGGATTGTTGTAGCATAGCATGTAGAGGATAACTCAATACTTATCTATAATTGCCTTCTAATTGATCTCCTATTCATAAATTGCCTCCCCTATGTTCAAAATGAGAGGAAAACATGTTTATATATGCATTTTAATTAATCATTTTTGGTAGGAGCTGACCTAGGTCATTTTCAAATCATAAAATCATGCTAATTAAGATTTCAAACATTCAAAAAATATATTTTTGGTCTAGGGCACCCTACGTCCATGATTGATGCTTTTTTTTCTCAAAATTGTAAGGATGATGGGAATTTAAATATATTTTATTAATCTATTCCCCAAAATGATCAAATTATTATTATAATTAATGTTATAAGAAAAAGAGAGTGTCAAGGTAGTGTTAAATTGCCAAGGGTGACATTTTTTGATGCTACACCTACCTTTATTTCCATTCTCTTCTCAAATTCCAAACACATGTCATAATGTCATTAGTGGTCTATTTTTTTCACAAAAAAAATCAAATATGGAATCATCTCACCCATAATCTCTATTCATATTTGAAGTTACATGTTTAATTTATGATCAACCTCTTATTATTTTGATGGATATAAAAGAGTGAAGACATCCTTTTTGGCATCATCATATACACTTCACACAAATAATTTTAGGAATTATTTTAGCATTTGTGTTCAATTGAGGAGGTCATAGGAAAAAATCTATTAATTTTTAAGGGTGGTCTCATATAGATTTTATATTTGAGCTTATTTGGATGTGCATTTTAGCTGCATTTTATTAGTTTTATCTTTTATTAATGCATTGGTATGAATATGAGAGCTTTTTTGGTTGTGGTTATTGATTTTAAAAAATCGTTTGAATGTAATACAATCATTATTGTAATAAGAAAGAGATCATCAAAAATTGCATATGTTATTTATTGTTCACAATAATAAGAATATTGGGAGTTATATATGTCATTTTCTATTTGGAAATGTGATGATATTTTTATGTAAATAATGAATAAATATGAGTTTTCTAAGATCTAACTTAATATTAGGATTTGATAGTATTCTTATCTAAATAATGTGTTAGTAGGGTTTAAAGATTATATTTTCCTAGGAATTTTGGCTCAAGATATTACACTTTCCTATAGAATTGACTTAGGTCTAAATAGTTGACCCACAACTACTTAACAAATTATTATAATTCTAAGATTAAACACAATTTGAGAAATTATATTTTCAATATTGAGAGAATCAAATTTTAAATTTGTATTAGAGTTATTCATCTTCAGCATTCTTAGAGATAAGTATCATTATCCATCTTATTTAATCTCCTATATTAGAATTTAATTTTTGAATTACCCTTCCTATAACTATCATTGATTCAATCTATGTTGATTTATGCATATTTATATGTATCTTATTTGATTATATTAGACTAATCTTAGATAAAAGTTGTGATCCTTTGCATTTTTAGTAAACCCATCCATGATTTTATCCCCTAAGGTTTAACCATATGGCTAAAACTTCACTCTTTTAGTTCATTCCATATCTATATTTTTATTACACTATCATTTTTATATCTTTTTATGGTTTTATTCATATGCATTACTATATCATCTTTCTGAGATAATTTTGCTCTATTGTGTGATCACTTTTTTCCTCCATATGCACCCTTGGCTACCCTTTATGGTTTCATCTCAAATATGATTTTTGACTAATATTATATTAATAATAATTTATATACATCATTATTACATTTTTCATCTATTTATTTTAGTGTTTTGATCCTTAATTGCATTTTTTTGTGAACCCTACACCACCTACCCTTAGATAGGCCCTTATTTTTATGGCATGGATTCTCATGGTCTTATATCCTTGGAGTTTATTTATGCTTCCATCATTTATTTTGATAGGTTTGTATAATTTGTGACATATGATCCACATGTTCCTAATTTATTATGGCATTTTAACATACAATTGACATTACATTTATACCTTCTCTTCCTTTATGGATTTACTTGTCATTTTTCATTCTCTATTATATCCCGTTACCACACCCATCGATAATCATCATATGTCACATACTTATTCTATGAATGTTGATAGTATTGGGCCTGATCTTAGTTGTTTAAATAAGAGAAAACTAACCTTCTAGATGTATAGTATTAAAAGATATTATTTATGATTTATATTGTACTAAGTAGTTATATATTAGAAAAAAGGTGCTGAAGATAAGATATTTGGCCTATAAATGTCAATTACTTGAGAAAGAAAATAGAAACATATATTTTGAAATGTTTATTAAAATAAAATGAAGAAAAATGATTAATGAGGTTGAAAAATATCTATAAGTGAACTTTAATGATTCTCAAACATTTTTCTAACATTGTCGATGTGCCCACCAGAGTTGCTAACCTTCTTAGGCACAACTTCCCTTCCTAGACACACTTGACATTTGATCTTGGATATCACATATTTTGGATATCTTATGTATTTAATCCTAGGCCATGTTTCCACCTACAATCTACTTGAGTTTACTCTAAATGAGGAGATATCTAGTTTTATGTATGAGGAAAAGGGAAAAGGTTTGTTTTATTTGGAAAACTACTTTATTTAGTCCACTAGATGGTGTATTTGAACTACCAAGAATTAGATGCCATGACCTAATTCAGAGATCAAATTTAAGCAATCCAACCTAGATTTTGAATCTTGATAAAATCCCTTTAAAGTAGTGATAAATTTAAGAAAATTCCACTAATATTTGGATAAGTGAATTATTTTTTATTACAAATCCTTTCTCTTTTCTTTCAATATTAATTTTCTTGGTGAAGTTATGCATATTACTAGAAATTTATATAAAATATTGGTGAATCATGGTAAATATTAGCTAAGTGCATTAATTGCCAAAAAAGTCTTTCTATTATTTTAAATATCATATTATGGAAAAATAAATTATTAACTTGGATTAACCATAAAATTAAATTATTATTTTAAATATCATATCATGGTCTCAAACTGGCTCAAACCAAAGGTTATAAAAAGTCTAGCTGGAGGGGGATTCTCTAAATATTATAAACAATTTGAAAAATAGCACTCCTCCCTCTTGGACTATTGAGTCTTTAATAAAGGATTCAATAGATATTTTAAAGTTTTTTGATGAGTTTTATATCTCACATATCCTTAGAAAAGGAAATAGGCTTGTGGATATTTTTGCAAACATTGGTGTAAGAGATTTTAGGGAGTGGGATCAAAATGACCCTCTTCCTATAGAGGCTATTACCTTGATAAATAATGAGTGCTGAAATCATTTGGATTAAAGTCCTATATATTATGGTGGGCGACGTGTAAGCTTCTCATCATGTGGTATAATGCTATGAATAAGTATGGGGTGCAAGATTTGAATCAAGATATTTGTATGGGTGTAGGGCGTTGTAGACAAAGGATTGTTATTTTCTCTTGTCCCAACTCTGGTCTCACACGGATTTTGGGTAGTTTTGGCATTTATTTCTAGAGTATTCTTGGTTCTAGGCTTAGTGTCTGTAAGTTGGTTCCTGGTGTGAATTGTGGAAAAATGGGGGGCGATAGAAATTGGGTTGAACCCAAATCTTGTGATGTTGGGAAGGTGTTGGTTAAGTGAGGATTAACTCCCTATCTAGAGAAACTTCATGGCAACAACCCTCAAGTGACAGAACTCTTTCTTAAGGGTTGGAATGACAAATTTCTTAAATTTTATGGGACTGAGTTTGAGGTGAATGAGGAATTCATTGCTAGAATTACTGGCCTGCTTATGGACAGTATGAAGGTTTTCAAGGATAAAAAGGAGGTGTAGATTGCAATGAAAATTTTCTTCAAAGGTGATGAGGAGAAGGACTTAAAGACTGCTAAGAGTGGTGGTTATCAATAGAGCTCCCTTAAGGCCCTATAGGGAGATGTTGCAGAGGAATTGATGCGCTACATTACCCTGGAAGGCCATTTCTTGATGGTGAGTAACTATCATTTCATTCTATTAAATCACTTTCGTCACAAGAGGAGGGTCTCTTTCCCATTTTATCTTCTTATGTCTCTTGATGTAGGGATTAAGGATCACAAGAAGAACCCAAAAAATCTTGTTTTACATGGTGGGTCAATTCTCCTAATTTTTTATTATGTGAAATATTTTGAGGTTCCCAAACCTATGGCTATGTCGAAGGGTAAACAACATAAACTTGTTGAAGGGTATGATACGACTTTCAATGATGAACCTGTTAGTAAAAGGGCCAAGAGAAGGAAGTTGATTTTGGGTAAAGAGGATGAGTCGGAAGATGATGTGGGTCCACATTGCCATCCCTCGAGAAAGAAGAAAAAATGGGAAGATTGTGATAGTGGTGATTACTTAACCCGTGTCATGAAGTTTCTGCTATAGTGTCGAGTAGTGTAATGCCCCACCTCATAACCTAAAGAATGTTACAATGACTACGGACGTGTAATATTTTTTTTTTTAAAGTGTAAACATGAACTTCATTAATGCAAACATTCCCTAAGATACGTGATGACGCACTACATGTAAATCCCATAGATGACAAAAGTAACTAAACATTGCATGTGTTTAATTCTCATAAACTTAAGAACATACATTCAATAATAAATAAATTACATCCATGAAGGTATAATGTACAAAAATGATTCTTTCTTACATTGCAATTATAATAACATTTACAATACTCATTTCCAATGAGGTAGGTCATACAAAAGAGTACAATTACATGTTACAAAAGTTCTCCCCGATTACAATTGAGGAGTGATACATAAATAAGGAATCCACTGATACAAATGATAAATATGAGAAAGTACACATTTCCACACCCGAGCTCTCCAATCAAGAAGTACTCTTCACCACAAACAAGAACTGGGGACCCAATGGTGTAAGGTGCACGTTCCACCCAACCAAGTGGTACCCGTAGGCCC
Source organism: Sequoia sempervirens (assembly GCA_007258455.2). Lineage (NCBI taxonomy): Eukaryota > Viridiplantae > Streptophyta > Pinopsida > Cupressales > Cupressaceae > Sequoia > Sequoia sempervirens. Next base: position 421,723,852 of record VDFB02353493.1, read on the forward strand.
ACCCCCCGTGCTAGGAGATAGTAAGAAGGTTCCCTAGACATAACCTACAAACCTTAGACATAGGTAATACCATAGACAAAACTATACAAATACCAACTTAACTTAATGGTTACATTGCTTCCAGAACTTAAGGATCAAATACACTAAGTTCACAAGGATACTGTTATTATAGGTGGAGTGTCATCACAATGTTACATAGGTTACCCAGGCGAATCTTCGTAGGTTCCGGCCCCCATCTTGGGTTACCCTGGTAACCTCTTATGAAACCCAGCCCCACATGCAATCTGTTGCGGAATCAAATATCTTTCATAATGACAAGATATCGATCTTGCCATTCCAGGCCTTCTCGACTCATCCCCAAGTCTGAACTAGCCCTTGAGTCCATGAGTGAGGTTTATTTAATCTAGTTAAAGGTTTTAGACTACCTAATGTGTTGATTTAGTTTTCAATGATTAACTAACTCTACATGAGTTACCCTAGAACCACTTTGTGTGTTGGCCCTCATAAAGAGCCACTCCCCTAATAACAACATAAGGAAACTGATTCCACTAACTATGGGTAGAAAAAGTGCACATAAACCAAAACCAACATCAAATACCAACCATAAAACAATATACATCTCAACCTGTTCATAGAACCAGGTGTCTAAACCAAATAAAACTATGTGCACTAACCTAGCATGTTCAAAATAAGAAACCATCATAAAAACAACTCCCTTTCAAGTAATTACATCTGGAAGACTTATACCCCCAAATAACCCCATATAACCAATTTTTCCCATACAACGTGCAAAGAGAAAATATAACTTAAACACAATTTAGACAAATAAATATTCCCACATTCGGATATACTAAATCCAAAACAGACCATTTACATAATACACAAAATTTAATCTTGTTTAAAATTATATTCTCAAACAATTAAAATATTGGAATAATTAATCTAATTCCGATTTTCTCAATATCAAATAAAAATAAATATCAATTTTCTCTTTTCTATTTTATTGTTTGTAAATAGTTAATTTTTATACATTTACAAACATCTATTAAAGAGATCTTATTTAAATACTAATTTATGTTCCTGAAACTATATATATATATATAATATTTAAAATTTAATTTTAATAATTTGAAATTCACTTTTCATAGGGAAAATTGTATTAAATATTCAAGTTATACATATGGGCGAATGAAGTTTAAAAGAAACATAAGGATTTGTGTTCACACACAGCCATCGGCTCCTTTCATGGGCGTCGACCTATGTGGGTGGGGCGACGCTGGGCTCCTCCCACTGTCGCCTCCCTTAGGGGCGACGGCTGTGGGGATAGCCGCAACCCTTCCCCCATAAATTTTTCAAACAAAAGTTTTAATACAAAAAAAATCCATAAATTTATTCCTGCGATTTTTAAAGAAATTCGCGTACGGATTTACAATTCATAGAAAATAAAATTCCACATAACAGTTTCACAATAAAAATACATATGTGTATATTTGTATATGTATATGTATATATATTATTTATATACATATATATATATATATATGTAAATATATATACAATTTAATCAATAATAAAATATTATAATCAGGTAATTATTTTCAGAGGGGGCTTTCTACAGGAAATTGAGAAATCTACCAATTTAACAATTTTATCATAAATTAATAATTTCTATAACAAAGGGTTTCATTTTCATACCCAAATTCTCAAAATCTTTTCTACAGGAAACATTTAACAAAGATTATCACAGAGGTTTTCGTTTCCTCAAACTAATCAGTGAGTTTCATTTACAAATCTACAAAGATTTTCTTTTGTTTCCTTTTGAGAATTTTCTATTGTTTAACAATAACCTTCTATGATGCTCTCTGATTTTACTATAAATTTTTGTTTCAAAATTTTACACAGAGAGGTAACAAGTTTTTCTACAGAAATAATTCCAACAAAATTTTACCGAGAAGTATAGAAGCTTCAATCAAATTTTCTTCTACAGGCAATCTTTCTATTTTACAAATTTAACAAAACTTCTACAAAAATAAATCTTTATATAGGCAATCTTTTCAAATCACAATATAACTAAATAAATAGCAAAGAACCAATTTTCCCGTAGCTTGAAGAATTGAAAGTTGAAGAAAAGCTTTGCTTGCTGCATGCAACTTCCAAAGCCCTTTTTAGATCTCCAGTTTCAAAAGGATGCAAATTACTAAACCAGAAATAATCCTGAGATCTTCTTCTAGAATTTTAAAATCAAAACCCCAAAAATAAACTAACAATTTTTCCAACAATTCTCTATTTTTTTTTTCTTTCCCGTGAAGTGCTTTCTTGCCTTTCCCAATTCTAGTAATATTCTCTCCGAGAAAATCCTCAACAAGAATTTGCATTTAATTTTACTAACACACATGGAAAATCAAAAATGTCTTCTAACAAACTCACATATATTTTCTTTTAACAATTATAAAGAATTATTCTATTTTATTGAATTTAAAAATTCAAAATTTCATTTCATTTTTCTTTCTACATATTTAAAATTCCAATTCACACAAACACATTTAAACTAAATTTAATCTATTCACACAATAATAAGAAATTTAATCAATTAATTTATTTATTTAATAAAATAACTTTAATCACAATGATTAAATTATCTTACCAAATAAACTAATTTAATTAATTAAATAATTTAAGATACCTTTATCTACAATATTTAAAATTAATTAAATAAGCACTTAATTATAAAGAACATTATTCTAACATTAAATTCACAAAATAAATCTTGCATAACAAATAATAAGACAGACACAGACGTGACAACCAAACATACCAAACCTAAACTGACGACATACTGTGACTAGGTTTGAGACTAGACTAGGAAGAACCTCGTTACTATCTCCCAATCAACATTACCGTTGAGTCTGGACACACTCAGACCTGTGAAACCAGGTGGAGTCGGTGTTATGTACCTGCAATCCTGCAATCAGACATATAACATACATGTATATAATTCATGATTCAAACACACCGTGAAGAGAAAATCGCAGAAATCATAGGGCACTCACAAGTGAGTGATGCAACTCCGTTCTCTTCACCAATACAATATCACATCGAACTGACAAAATAAATATCAATTTAATCTACCATAAACATATATAACAATATCATCTCAAGTAAACATCTATGCTAACATAAAGCATGTTAGAAATAATCACCACCAAACAGTGTATCATCACATTATAAAATAAATCCACCATCGCTCTACTGTCGGCGATCAAATACATCAAAATAAAGTATCAATGTCTATCAAAGTGAAACATACTGTTAGAAAACATAAGAAAAATAGAGGGGTACTACAAGTAGGGGCCCAAAGATAAGGAATGACCTATATGGAGAGGCGTCCTCGCCACCTCCAGCCACCAAGATGAAGGACATTGGGGATGCCAGTGGGAAGAAAAGGGTTTTGCGGTCTACGAGTCATATTCTGGAGCAGGGTCACCCTCTCACAATTATGGGCGACCTCTTTGTTGATGACTCCCTGAGCATTCAGCTAGCTATGCAAATGAAAGATAAGTATGGGGTTACTACTAGTGCTCTGGAGACCCAGGGTGAGGACCTGGAGAGGGTCATGAAGAGAAAAGTGGTGGTTGAGGGAATTGTAAGCTCCATCTACAAGCTTAAGACTCCGGCCATAGTGGAAAAAGGTAAGGAACCCCCCATTGAAAATGATAGGAATAGTTCTTCTAAGGAGGAGGATGCCCTGGGGAAAGGGGTTTTTAATTTTGATAGAGATGATTTTTTTGATGTGCTTGGCATTGCGTGTGAGGGGTTTATTGTTCTCTTTAAGCTTTTTAAGCGGTTTTTCCATGAGCTCAATAAAATAAATGTCAGAGTCAGGGGAATGGTTAACAACGCTGAGGGGTCCTCTATTCAAAACCAAATTGATGAGTTGTTTGAATCCTTGAACACTGTGGTAGACACAGTGGTGGAGGGAACCCTCAAAATGAAGTAGAACATGAAAGAAAGAATCCTCATTCTTGAGGAACAAATGGCAAAAGTTTAGGACTCTATGATGAGAGATGGGGAGGGTCATAAAATTGTTGGTAATTATGAGTCTACTGCTACTGCCTCTCCTCTGGTTAGTGTTAAGAAGTGGAAATATATTGCCCATGATGATGAGGGTGTTGTTGTTGGTAAGCAGATGAGTGAAGTTGTTGCTATTGGGAAGAGCGGTGAAAAAGGTATTGTTTTGATTTATGAGGTAAATACAGGTGGTCCTAGAGCTCGTACTAGGAACAAAACTAAAGCTCAAGGAGGGGCTTCTAGTAAGGAAAGTTTTGATGTTTTTGATGATGCACAGAAAGCTATAGACTACGACATGAAGGAGGTAGACATTCTGAAAGTATGTAGTGTTGTTGGTTGGCCCTCCTTTTTGTCTGCTTTTTGCTGACGGGTTGCTTATGTGGGGCTGTTTACTGATGTATTTCTTTTATCTTTAGTTCAGCTGCTTTCTTTTGTAAAGGGTTTTGAGCCCCTTCAAAACTCATTTTTTACCTCTAATCAAAACCATAAAATTAAATGTTTTTAAATAATGGTTCCATCAATATATGTATATTTGGTTGGTGTAGCTCACCATATTTATTTATTTTTTTAAATGTTGAAGTGGGTCTCAAGGCTAACAAGTATTAGTGGAGTCAATAGAGATATTCACTATCGATCAATATATAATCTATCATTCCAAAGGGAATTCTTAGAATGGGTGAACATTCTTAATCACACATTGTTATTACTTCCTAGAAATAAATTAAAAATATCATATTAGATATATACCTTTGATCAATATATAATTGAATAATTTAAAAGCAAATATGAGAATGAGTGAACATTCCAAATTATAAATTCTTATTACTTCTTGAAAGTAAATCAAAACCGTCAAATTAGAAAGGAAATAAATCATGGAAAATTGACACAGTAATTTATTTTTGATAAAAAAAACTATTTTAGCATGTATATATTTTTAACAAAATTTATCTAAAAATTGAAGATCAATAAAAATAATCCTTTTATCAACTAAAATTTGTATACCCGACTCTTTCAATCCATACATTGATAATCATAATTCCTCTATTGATCATATAGATAAGCAATCCTATCCATATCTCACTTTGAAACAACACTAGAAGAGCCATTGCAATAATTATATATTGAAAATGCATGTCATAGATAGCAAACAAGATCTCAATTTCTTATCCATTTAAAATTTAAAAAATAATAGTAGTAAATGAAATCTATGCTACTTTTATTCTAGTCATCATATTTGAGGTCTTGTATGCCCTAAGTTCAAGAGGCCATGATAGTAAAAGAGAGAAAGATTCATGTTCATTGTTTGATGATGCCACCATAGGACTATGAGAGTTTTTTACACATTAGCCTACAATATGGGACCAAAATATAATGCTTAAAAACTTAATTATATTAAATTTATAAGTAGAAAATTCTACCAAATGTTTAAAGTGAATATGCCCCCAGAAGAAAGAATGAGGTTAATAATAATGATCATATAGATCCAAAAATAGGTGGGAATGTAATATAAATGGTAAATACGATTAATATTTCTAATGGTATTATAAAATTTTGGCAATTAAGATCTAATGCATCATTTATTGAGAAAAAATAATTCAATTTTAAAGTGTATTAAAATAATGTTTAGATGATTTAACTAGAATTTAACTAATTTTTGATAATAAAAAATGATAATTTAGTTCCCTTTATAGCTTTGAATCATGTTCACTATTTTAAATGGAGGACCAATTTTAATTATTCACAAATTGGTGAAAATTCACCACTAGGAAATCTATCTACAAATATGCCTCATAAGATTAGGATTAGATGCCCCAAACCATGGTGGAAGGATTAGAAAAAGAATCCTAAATCCCCTTTCCAATATTACAAGCCTTGTAAGGCTACTCATAGATCTCTCCAAATCTACCAATTATTCAAATGATGAATAACAAATAAAATCTTTAGTCTACAACCACTCATTGGAAACAAAAAATTCATATGGTTTTGATGATTAGTTTGGAATCCAAGCTAACTCATTTTGTTTCATAACTTCTATAACAAATTCTCCCCATTGGATCTCATTTGATCTATCTCAATGTTTCTAATTCTTATTATGGTCATTTAGAATCTCTCTATAATATCTTCTAATTTTTCTTATGGGATCGAGATGATTGGATCTAGATTCATGATTTTTTCAAGCCATTACAACCTTATCATTTTTCAAGAACATAATTTTTCTAGGTTACTGGTCACACTTACCAATTATATTCACCAAAATTTGGCATGTTTTTAGAGTGGATATTCTATTAATAACTAGAAAGATAGAAACTTCCCCATTTTTGGGAATTTTTATTTATCATTTTAGTGTATTATAAATCTATGTTATGTTCTAATATGTTGCTACAAATTTAAATGCAAGCTAACAAAGTTGTTATGGAATTTTCTTAATTGTAGATTCATTTTTAGCATTAGACATACACTCCTTGTACTATCACTCAAGATCCACCTTCGCCCTCTAGTAGGGTTCCTTCCTCTCCTCAAGGGTATATACATGATCATAATCATAATGATCAATACAACCATCACTACATGTTCTCACATGGATTTTCTTAGCATAGAAAGCATGGTTGGTATAAGAAAACATGTGACCAATATATTTCTTCTCAACTTCATTATAAGGGAGTTTATGGGTGGCTCGATAGTGGTGAATTCTCATGTCTAAATCTTTTCGTTTCCCCTAGTCATATTATTTATAAATAAAAAATACAAAGAAAAATATGAAGGTGTCATCATGAGGTGGGAGTCAATTCTCAATATCCACAACCACTTCAACTAGATGGACGGATCCCTCTAATAAATAAGGGTTGTCATCTCCTTCCACTATAATAACTCTTGCTACATAACAATTTAACTAATTTTAATTTATTTTATTTAAAGCATTACATGTTTAAACTATTTATAATGTAATACCATTCCGTCTACTTTTATTATGAATTAATAAATACTATTTTTATAAATTTAAAAAATACTTACTATTTATATACATTCTCATACTTCTTTATAACAAAGTTATAAATATTTTAAAGGTCCTTTATATCTAATTTAAAAGGTTCATTAAATTTAATTCAATTTTATAATCAAAATGATATATCAAATGTATGATAAAAAATTATAATACATAATCAGGTATATCTTCCTATCACCATACTTGTCTATTCATTCTTATAGTTTATCAATCAAAATATGTAGTTAAAAATAGAAAATTTTACTTCTAACACTATTTTACTTGTAAATCACTTAAAATACAATAGTGATATTTCTTTTTTTAATTTTGAAAATTATTAATCAAATGTAGAAGTGTGATTCAATGGTTTATTGTCATTTATTTTCTCTTTCATATTATTACTTATTTGTTATTCTTTTCATGATAGTAATATTTAGTTAATTGTAGTTAAAATGTCATAATTTCATAGAAAAATAAAAATGAATACAATTATATTTTTTACATATACTTATCTATATTTTTTAGTATTTTATTAAGTGACACTTCTTTAAAATCATATTTCTTTAAAATATTAAAATATGCTTATTGTTCAGATTTAGATGATATTTTTGTAATGCATTAAATAAAATTACAAGTAATTTTGATTTAGAGAAAAAATCATAATTAATTTATTTGAATTAAAATAATATTGAAATGACTTTTAATAAATTAATATAAACATCACTTAAATATAATAAATTATAAATAAATCATTAATATTCATTAAAAATAAATTATTATAAATCCCTACTTACAAAATATAAATCAATGAAAATTAACTCAAAAATATACAATATAAAATTCCTTACAAACTAATTATCCCTCTCCATGCCCAAATGAAACCTTATCCTACATATATTCTCAACAATAACTATTGAAAAAAAACATAGCACTGAAATTCCATCCACCTAATACTAGCAATAAAGATTATTTAGGCCCAACACAAGTGGGAAGAGTTTTCCTATATTATTCATGAATACAAACATAATCCTATGTGTATTTCCACTTACCAATTATTCTAGACCATCTTTTTTTCAAATGTATGGGAAATACAAACATAATTCCATGTGAAATTGATTATTAAAATTCTTTTTGTTCAAGTGCAATGAACAAACCCTTTGTGCTTATTCCATCCCATCCTTTAAGGTATAGACAAACTAATTTAGTAGTCACATCCTAATAATAATGGCCAGTTACTTAACTTTTAGAAAGATCCCATTCCTCATTTTTAGTCTTAATCACTAAATGTGTGTATTCTATCTTTGTAAGTGCTTGATGTGATCATATGTCATCACAATGTTTAATGCAATCCCTATTTTTAGGGAGATATATCTTGCTTGTTAAGAGAGATGCATCTTGATTAGTTTCTAGATACCGTTTTGATTTAAATTATTGATATCATCTCATTACCCAAGGAACAATATATGTATTATTTTGTAATTTTAATAATGGTAAATTATGTAATATTATATGTAAAATTTGGTATGGAATTGAAAATGTGATGGTGATATTTTTGTTTTGGTTTTTGGTTTTAAGGTAGTTCATGGTGATATTATTTGTATGCTTTAAAAATATGTATTTAATTTTAAGTTGAATTTTAAAGAAAAATTATTTAAAATTAATTTTATAATCTTCGTCTTTAAATGTATAGGGGATTGTACTATATTTTTGTTAACACAAATCTATTTTACCAAGTTTTATTATAAAAGGGTGCTAGATTCATTGAGAGCAAGAGTGAGTAGGACTGTGAGATAATCAAGTAGAGGTCTAGCCGTTAAGAGAAGAGTTATTGAAGATCAATTAATCTAAATAGTTTGTTATTTGAGATCACACACTTTTTTAGTGTATATTTTATATTGTAATTTAGTTAAGATATAAATTTGTTTATAAGTCCTAGAGACATATATTATTGATGAAATATTATATTATAGATTAATAAATTATTGTTTTGATTATTATCATATTACTCTTGTGATATTCTTGAATTACATTATATGTGTTTGATAAGTGCTTGTGTTAAATTACATAATTGAAATCTTTCATTAATCCCTCCATCTAGAATTGTATCAAAAAATAATTTACTTGACATATTTTAATTATAATTACTTATATACATATATATATATATATAATATCTCCATAAATTAAAAAATTTAGTTGATTTGACTTCATAAAATTACAAGTACTACTAATACATATATTACAAATATATATGTAATATCAACTATAGATATCTATATCATAAATATCAAATTTATATATAATATAAATTATTTAAAATTAATATCTCTCCATATTTAGTAAACATAATTTAGCAATAAAATAAAATTCAAAATTCAAAAAATATATAAATAAATGTATAATTTTATTTCGGATTGACCGATGGGCCCACCATGAGGGAAAAAGCAAACCACATGTCATGCTAGCATATTTCAAGAATGCCTTTAATCCCTTAATGCAATTGATGTTGTGTAATTGGTCAAATTGTCTGATGGGATCATGAAGATAAAAGGTGGCGGTGGCTAACACGAAGGTTTGCAGGATTGCAACATAAATAAAAGTACTGCCAAACTCATCCAATGCTCTCACTAATTTAGCAATTCAACATGTGTCATTTGATCGCTCTCCCGAGCACCCTTCCTAAGCTCTGGTCTTCTTACCTTGTGAATTTTTTGAAAGGAAAGCCAAGTGCGGAAATGCTTCCCTAATGTAAATCAATCACGGAAGAGGTTGCAAAACTTTGTTTCAAATATTTAAATATTCACAATTAATCTTTAAGATTGTGCATGCATTCAATTAATTTCAGATTTAAACAATATAACACATAACATAGAATTTTATTTGGGAAAACCATTTTGAGAAAAAAAAACCCCACACCAAAGCACAGATCAATTGTATTACTTTAATATGGAAATTACATACAATATGCAGAGTCTATGCTCTTGCAGCTGTAGTTTCACTATGATACAAATCTAGAGTGGATTTGGCAACATAACGGAGTCTTAAAAATCACATTCAATCTCTCAAAAATAATGCGCTAAGGCATCAATAAATACATCTCATACATGGGTGTTTTTTTTTTTGGATGTGTCAATCTTCCAATCTCTACATGCATGCAAACTAAAAATCAAGAACATGCATGAGTCCCAAGTGACCCAATTAGCAACCTATCAAACATGCACGCACATGCACCAACATACAACAACATGCAAGCAATGCAAAGCTTGCAGCTCCAAAAAACAAGCAACTTCACATGCAAGGTATCCCATAGATAAAATCAAATTTACTACCAAAATATAACTCACCACAACTCCTAGTCAAACTTTAGAAAACAAGTCAAATTGATGCCACATGACATCATGGTTCCCCTCCTAGAGGTTTTTACAATTTTTAATGCCAAATTGAGTACCCAAGTGACAAGTGTCACCTATCCTTTCTTCTTCTTTTTTGAAGAGACAAAATAGCACACAAGTGGACCCCGCCAATACGTATTTCCAAAATACTTGCCACATGTCAACATGACACCCATTTTAGAGGGTTTAATTCTTGCTTCCTTCCCAATGAAGTGCCCATGTGATATGTGTCACAATTTTCCTTTTTGTACCTTGCATGTAGGATGCCAACTCCCCGCTGGCTCCCACAAAGTAACTTAGCAATATGGAAACAAATATTATTACATTTAATAAATAAATTCAACAACTTAGGGGAAAATAATTAATTAAATAATCATGGGACTCATTAAGGTTGAGACAACTTAATCCCAATTTTTTTTACATGTGTCAATGAAGGCTCTGAGATAAGCACTTCCCACATATATATATTAATCGAAGTACCACATACCACTGGGTGGATGGGATGTGCATTTATTATGTATTATCTCTATTAATATCAATTTAATCTGATGTCACTACCAAAAGAAAATTCTCAATACAGTCGATCTTTTGATGCAAATCAAAAAATTTACATAAATAGCTAGTCATTCTCTAGTCATATCATTAATGCCCAATTAGTTACGCAGTACTCCATAGGTGAGATGGCATGCATAAAAACAAAAGGGTAATAAAGCCCTTTAAAAATAGTAAAGTACCTCATCTACTAGAAATATTTTGGTAATAATTCCCCCCTCACGTGATACATGGGAAGTCACGGAAGCTTGATCTATTTAAACCTACAAGGCTACACTATTTGTTTATCTTTTTTTTAGATAACCGTCTGGCATGCACACTGAGAATGGACACTCCTATCCACCTCAAGTGCTCATGTTGCTAGATGGATCAAGCACCTGCTACACACCAACACACAACCACCAAACTTTCTCTACAACTTAGATGGATCAAGCACCTGCAACCAAGTGACCCAATTAGCAACCTATCAAACATGCACGTACATGCACCAACATACAACAACATGCAAGCACATGCAAAGCTTGCAGCTCCAAAAATCAAGAAACTTCACATGCAAGGCATCCCATAGATAAAATCAAATTTACTACCAAAATATAACTCACCCACAACTCCTAGTCAAACTTCAAAAAACAAGTCAAATTGATGCCACATGACATCATGGCGCCCCTCCTAGAGGTTTTTACAAATTTTAATGCCAAATTGAGCACCCAAGTGACAAGTGTCACCTATCCTTGCTTCTTTTTTGAAGAGACAAAATAGCACACAAGTGGACCCCGCCAATACTTATTTCCAAAATACTTGCCACATGTCAACATGACACCCATTTTAGAGGGTTTAATTCTTGCTTCCTTCCCAATGAAGTGCCCATGTGACATGTGTCACAATTTTCCTTTTTGTACCTTGCATGTAGGATGCCAACTCCCCATTGGCTCCCACAAAATAACTTAGCAATGTGGAAACAAATATTATTACATTTAATAAATAAATTCAGCAACTTAGGGGAAAATAATTAATTAAATAATCATGGGACTCATTAAGGTTGAGACAACTTAATCCCAAATTTTTTGACATGTGTCAATGAAGGCTCTGAGATAAGCACTTCCCACATATATATATTAATTGAAGTACCACATACCACTGGGTGGATGGGATGTGCATTTATTATGTATTGTCTCTATTAATATCAATTTAATCTTATCTCACTGCCAAAAGACAATTCTTAGTATGGTCGATCTTTTGATGCTAATCAAAAAATTTACATAAATAGCTAGTCATTCTCTAGTCATATCATTAATGCCCAATTAGTTACGCAGTACTCCATAGGTGAGATGGCATGCATAAAAAAAAAAGGGTAATAAAGCCCTTTAAAACTAGTAAAGTACCTCATCTGCTATAAATATTTTGGTAATAATTCCCCCCTCACGTGATACGTGGGAAGTTGTGGAAGCTTGATCTATTTAAACCTACAAGGCTACACTGTTTGTTTATCTTTTTTTTAGATAAACATCTGGCATGCACACTGAGAATGGACACTCCTATTCACCTCAAGTGCTCATGGTGCTAGATGGATCAAGCACCTACAACCAACTCAACAAACCAACTTCAGCAAACTACCAATTCAACAAATCCAAAGAATCAACTAGCTCTAATACCAATTGATGCAAGAGCATCTACCAAAAACCAACAACTCTCAGGGATACTTCTGGCCCAAACTCAAATGGAGAAGATCAAATTAAAAAATCACCCAAAATTCCTTTATCTTTACCTCAAAATCACATCATTTCACTTAAAAATTACAAGGCACCAATAAGTCAAATCACCACATCATCATTCCAAACCTTTATCAAAATTCAAATACAACTTATCCATCATCACAATGACTGAACCAATGCAATAACATCATTGAGAAATACTGAACCATTTAACTTTTTCATTATTCACCACCTTACCATTCTTGTCTACTTGATTCACAAAGAAAAAGACAACCATTTTCTCAATCTTACTTCAAACCTGTTATTATACCTTGTAACACCTCTAAACAATCATAATTTGTCAGAAACAAATCAATAATTCACCTTCATGGCCCTGATCTATCATAACCATTGATTCTAGCAGTCAAAACACCTTTTAGCACATTGGGTTCAAATAGCTCAAAACATCAAATCATCAAGTTTACCATCTAATATTTTTACCCAAACATTGATACATCTCTAACATCATTTTTCAATCCATTTCAACATAAAACCAATCACATATATCACTGTTTATTCAGAAAACTCAATTTCATGCATTCAAACACCAATCTCCTAGTAGCACAACTTAACAAATGTAGGAATATCAAACTACCCAAACTGAATCTCCATAAACCAAACATGCCTTTAGGGACCCATTTCAGTTTATTTCAACATACTTCAAAGGACTTAGCACTTGTTTTGGAAAACATAAGAGAATCAATACACTGTTCGCTTGCAAAGAGACCTAATTAGGCCATTTTATCAAATGAAGTAGTCTTAAAACACCACCAAAACCCAAAATGACTTCAAACAGTCTTTTAACAAGTATCAAAACCTAAGAATAATCAAATTTTAGGGGTTGAAAATCTCAAATAACCACTAAACCACAAAACCCTTGATTATAGGCTTAATAACGCAAAAAGAGTGAGGGTTTATTGCAAATACCCTTTACAAACCTCAACCTTCTCTGAAAATTCTTCAAACAGATTGGAATTGGTTTGCACAAACATAATACACTTCCTTTCACCCCTTGCCATCGCCAATTCTTCATGTCACCACTTGGAGGCATCCTTACATGCATGGGAATTCTGAAAATCTGTAGGGCGGCAACCATATCTTTGCATTCTTTCCTTCCACTAACTTGCCATCATACAAAACACACAAAAATAAACTTTATTCAATCCATCCCATCGACCAACTAAGCCTACATCGATGGGATGGAGGCTTTATTCCTTAAATGACTCTCAAACTTTGGTTTGGAGGGCTTACTAAATTCTTGTTTTCAAACCCACTAAAATTGATAAAATCTCTTCAAAACACTTCTAGTTGATTATTAATTCATTGCCCTATGAAAACAAGCAAATTTATAACTTATGGATTGTTGTACAGTCCATACATGACTAGTAAATGGGAGAAAACACAAGAAATTGCCAAACAAGGAACTTTATTACCAAAATTTGATTCAAGAATACAAATTTATGCTTTTTCCTCACCTCTACCATGCTTTATATAGCTTTCTCATTAGTTATGATAACTTCCTTTACATATCCCAATGAACAACAACCTTCTAAACCCAAGTGACTCTTCATCTTCTGATTTTTTGCACTTTTTCCATTTTTGCAAGTTTTACAACTTTTACATTTTTAGTGTTATTTTTGCCAACTTGCTTAATAGACCTCCTAAAGACCTCTTTAAGGACTTAAATACATTAAGTATGACCACTTCATGACCTTTTTCACATTGTTTACATTTGAAAATTCATTTTTTACAATTTTGCCTATTGAAGGCATTTAGAGAGCAAGGTGCTCCTACACCACCTAGTTTTGTGTGAGCATTCCACCCAAACTTCTATTCAAATCTATTGATTTTGTGTTTTCTAATTACTTTTTGTCTCGAGGCTTAGGATTTTTTTCGTCCTCTCTTCCTTTATGCACGGGTACTAGGGCCATTTGTCTAGTTTTGGTCCCTCTTCTATACCTATTATGTTATCTCATATGACACTCTCATGTATCTATGTACTTCACTTTATATTAATATGAATAGTTCAGGCTTCTCACCTTTTACCTAAAAAAATGTATAATTTTATTTAACAAATAATTCATCACAATTCAATTAAATGTAATAGAAATTTAAAATAAATAAAATCGTAAGTGAGAAATCTATTTTTTTCCATGTCCTTCCATATTAGAATTAGCTTCAAAGAACCAAAATTAATTGTGAATATATTTTTTTAATACAACAATATAAAATGTCATCATTATTGTTTTTCGTAGATTATATTTTAGTATTTTTATATATTTTTATTTATTAGAGAAGTGATTTATAAATCAAGAGGATTTTTTTATACAAGTTTATTAGTAAGATAATTATTTGTTAAGTAGGGTAGACTATTACAAATATAAACTTCTAAAAAGAGTATGTAAATACATGAAACTTGTTAATGTAATATTGGAGTAATTATTAAGATCACATTGGAAGTATATAACACAAAATTAGAAACTAGTAAACCATAAGAATATGACACATTACACTAGATGTACATGAAAAAATCCTTTCACAAATAACTGTAATAGAAAGTAAAGGTACAAAATCTATTTTTTACACTAAACTATGAGAAGACATATGTGTAAAAAATAAAATAATCATATAGCTACAAAGAAATAAAAATAATAATTTAATATACCATAACACAATGGTTTACATGGGAAAAATATTTTTAGAAAAAAAAAACTTACACTTTGAAACAACTCAATATATTATTCAATAATCAAGAGTTACAATACAATTAAAAAATATGTTCCTTTACATGAGTATCACCAACAAGAGACCAAAAGAAATTCTAGCAACATAACAATATCTACATAACTCACTATATCAATCCCTAATGCATGTTTGAATATTAATAGACACATTAAAAAGGTAGATTTACAATATCATGGACACTAAAACCATGGACCAAGAAAAACCATGAAATCTAAAAATGGTAACAATAAAAAAATTGAGGGTATTATCTCTAAACCCCATCATGGGGTAGCCTTTGATCCCTCTTATAAAAAAAATTACAAGGGAAAAGGGAATACTAATATTATCAACTAATTACTAGAGGCCATGGGGCTCATAGACTCACAATAGCACCTAAAACTATGTGTATTCATTGGCTTCACTAATATATCTACAATATTTTCAATGTGTCAATTTTTTTTAGCATGAACCTCTTGTAATCTACCCTATCTCAAATAAAATGGTACTATACATCAATATACTGCATTCTCAAATGAAAGGTTCTAGGTTGTTTGCCAAAAATATAGAACTCTAACTGTCACACTAACTATAATGAATCTCTAACATAGTCCCATATCTTAACATAATATCATAAGTCAAATGGCCTCCTTACAAGCATGAGTAGCTATCATGTAATATTCCTATGTAGTGGAAAAATTGAACATGACTCATGGCTTGCTCATCCAACTCAATGCTTCACTAAAAGGGGAAAACACATGTACAAGCGTGTGACTTTTGGAAAGGCCAGGGGAGAGTAGGCGGTCTCTTTCCTCGCCACTTTCTACTAAATGGGAATGTATATGTTTCTATTCTTGATGGCATTAAGAATACGTTGGAGATTCAGAGCTTCCGATATTTGCAATTGGCATTGGAAAGACATAGGGTGGTGGTTGGTGGGGATTTGGTAGACGATATCAAAAGGACCAACGCAATTCTCACTCTACTCAACCATGTTCATGTCAAACCAATTAATGTGTCGGCTCCTCAGTTTGTTCTGCATACACAAGCACTTCGAGTGGTTCCTTTGGTGAGTGTTCTAGACCGTGCAAGCTCTTCCACTCCCCTACTTCAATGGGAGGTTCCTAATCTTAATATTCCTCTACAAGCAAATGATTTGGGGACCGAAAACCAAGAGTATGAAGAAAATCAAGTAGAAAATGAAATTGAGGAAATGGAGGAATAACTAGGTTTTATTTTGTAAAGGGTTGATTTAGAAATAGTATTTGTATATAAATGTAGTATCTTTAGGTTTTGGATATGTTATTGCACATAGGTGTTTTCAATATATGATATATATGGATCTATAACAAATGTTTTGAGTAAGTGGAAGTAAAAAAAATCTCAGGGAACTTCTATAATTTTGTCTACAACAAGCTACTATGGTATTAGACCTGTCTATCAAGAACCATAAAAAATATTTTTGTATCTTCTTATTATATATTAATATATATTGGCTTTATGCCTTTTTCCAAAAAAAAAAACATCCACTACCCAATTTATCAATCCACATAATCCTATATATCCATTGAGTGATAGTTCCCAAAATATCACCATGATATCAAATAGAATTTTATAAGTACCTTTCAAATACCTAAATACTCTCTCTTCATTGTAATCCAATGTTAATTTTAGATTGTCATATATTGCCCAAGACTCACCACTTTGGAAATATCCGGTCTAGTGCTAACTATAACGATGTCAATTTATAGTCCACATTCTTACTCTTTCTAAAAAAATTATGTATATTCTCTATTTTTATGATCTCAATTCCTAATAAATAATTAGCATCCTCCAATTCCCTTTATCACAAATTATGTTGAAAGTTGAGACCTCAAATCACATCCATACTATTACCAAAACAATATATCATTTATGTACACTGTGGACAACAAGGAAATGATCACCACCATGTTTTTAATAAACATGTTGATCTTATTTGGATCTCATACATCTCAATCACAACATAAAAGAATCAAACCTATGGTAGCACATTTTAGGAGACTAAATTTGAGACCTATAAAGACTTT
>VDFB02353493.1:421741487-421892129 GCA_007258455.2 Sequoia sempervirens
TAGATGGATAAGCACCTGCAACCAACTCAACAAACCAACTTCAGTAAACTACCAATTCAACAAATCCTTAGAATCAACTAGCTCTAATACCAATTGATGCAAGAGAATCTACCAAAAACCAACAACTCTCAGGGGTACTTCTGACCCAAACTCAAATGGAGAAGATTAAATTAAACAATCACCCAAAATTCCTTTATCTTTACCTCAAAATCACATCTTTTCACTTGAAAATCACAAGGCACCAATAATTCAAATCACCACATCATCATTCCAAACCTTTATCAAAATTCAAATACAACTTATCCATCATCACAATGACTGAACCAATGCAGTAACATCATTGAGAAATACTGAACCATTCAACTTTTCATTATTCACCACCTTACCATTCTTGTCTACTTGATTCACAAAGCAAAAGACAACCATTTTCTCAATCTTACTTAAAACCTATTACCATACCTTGTAACACCTCTGAACAATCATAATTTGTCATAAAAAAATCAATAATTTACCTTCATGGCCCTGATCTATCATAACCATTGATTCTAGCAGTCAAAACACCTTTTAGCACATTGGGTTCAAATAGCTCAAAACATCAAATCATCAAGTTTACCATCTACTATTTTCCCCCAAACATTGATACATCTCTAACATCATTTTTCAATCCATTTCAACACAAAACCAATCACATATATCACTATTTATTCAGAAAACTCAATTTCATGCATTCAAACACCAATCTCCTAGTAGCACAACAACTTGATAAATGCAGGCATATCAAACTACCCAAACTGAATCTCCATAAACCAAACATGCCTTTAGGGACCCATTTCAGTCTATTTCAACATACTTCAAAGGCATTAGCACTTTTTTTGGAAAACATAAGAGAATCAATACACTATTCGCTTACAAAGAGACCTAATTAGGCCATTTTATCAAAGGAAGTAGTCTTAAAACACCACCAAAACCCCAAATGACTTCAGATAGTCTTTGAACAAGTATCAAAACCTAAGAATCATCAACTTTTAGGGGTTGAAAAGCTCAAATAACCACTGAACCACAAGACCCTTGATTATAGGCTTAATAATGCAAAAAGAGTGAGGGTTTATTGCAAATACCCTTTAAAAACCTCAACCTTCTCTAAAAATGCTTCAAACATATTGGAATTGGTTTGCACAAACATAATACACTTCCTTTCACCCCTTTCCATCACCAATTCTTCATGTCACCACTTGGAGGCATCCTTACATGCATGGGAATTCTAAAAATTTGTAGGGCGGCAACCATATCTTTGCATTCTTTCCTTCCATTGACCTGCCATCATACAAAACACACAAAAATAAACTTTATTCAATCCATCCCATCGACCAACTAAACCTACATCAATGGGATGGAGGCTTTATTCCTTAAATGACTCTCAAACGCTGATTTGAAGGGCTTACTGAATTCTTGTTTCCAAACCCACTAAAATTGATAAAATCTCTTCAAAACACTTCTAGTTGATTATTAATTCATTGCCTTATGAAAACAAGCAAATTTATAACTTATGGACTATTGTACAGTCCGTACACGACTGGTAAATGGGAGAAAACAAAGGAAATTGCCAAACAGGGAACTTTATTACCAAAATTTGATTCAAGAATACAAATTTCTGCTTTTTCCTCACCTCTACCATGCTTTATATAGCTTTTTCATTAGTTATGACAACTACCTTTACATATCCCAACAACCAACAACCTTCTAAATCTAGGTGACTCTTCATCTTTTGATTTTTTGCACTTTCTCCAGTTTTGCAAGTTTTACAACTTTTACATTTTTAGAAATTATTTTGCCAACTTGCTTAATAGACCTCCTAAAGACCTCTTTAAGGACTTAAATACATTAAGTATGGCCACTTCATGAACTTTTTCACATTGTTTACATTTGAAAATTCAATTTTTGCAATTTTTCCTATTGAAGGCATTTAGAGAGCAAGGTGCTCTTGCACCACCTGGTTTTGTGTGAGCATTCCACCCAAACTTCTATTCAAATCTATTGATTTTGTGTTTTCTAATTACTTTTTGTCTTGAGGCTTAGGATTTTTTTTGTCCTCTCTTCCTTTTTGCATGGGTACTAGGGCCATTTTGTCTAGTTTTGGTCCCTCTTCTATACCTATTATATTATCTCATATGGCACTCTCATGTATCTATGTACTTCATTATATTAATATGAATAGTTCAGGCTTTTCACCTTTTACCTAAGAAAATGTATAATTTTATTTAACAAATAATTCATCACAATTCAATTAAATGTAGTAGAAATTTAAAATAAATAAAAATCATAAGTGAGAAATCTAATTATTTTTTTCCATGTCCTTCCATATTAGAATTAGCTTTAAAGAACCAAAATTAATTGTGAATATATTTTTTTAATACAACAATATAAAATTTCATCATTATTGTTTTTTGTAGATTATATTTTAGTATTTTTATATATTTTTATTTATTAGAGAAGTGATTTATAAATCAAGAGGATATTTTTATACAAGTTTATTAGTAAGATAATTATTTGTTAAGTAGGGTAGACTATTACAAATATAAACTTCTAAAAAGAGTATGTAAATACATAAAACTTGTTAATGTAATATTGGAGTAATCATTAAGATCATATTGTAAGTATATAACACAAAATTAGAAACTAGTAAACCATAAGAATATGACACATTACACTAGATGTACATGAAAAAATCCTTTCACAAATAACTTTAATAGAAAGTAAAGGTACAAAATCTATTTCCCACACTAAACTATGAGAATACATGTGTAAAAAATAAAATAATCATATAGCTACAAGGAAATAAAAATAATAATTTAATATACCATAACACAATGGTTTACATGGGAAAAATAGTTTTAGAAAAAAAAAAATCTTATACTTTGAAACAACTCAATATATTATTCAATAATCAAGAGTTACAATACAATTAAAAAATGTGTTCCTTTACATGAGTATCACCAACAAGAGACCAAAAGAAATTCTAGCAACATAACAATATCTACATAACTCGCTATATCAATCCCTAATGCATGTTTGAATATTAATAGACACATTAAAAAGGTAGATTTACAATATCATGGACACTAAAACCATGGGCCAAGAAAAACCATGAAATCTAAAAATGGCAACAATAAAAAAAATTGAGGGTATTATCCCTAAACCCCATCATGGGGTAGCCTTTGATCCCTCTTATCAAAAAACTTACAAGGGGAAAGGGAATACTAATATTATCAACTAATTACTAGAGGCCATGGGGCTCATAGACTCACAATAGCACCTAAAATTATGTGTACTCATTGGCTTCAGTAATATATCTACAATATTTTCAATGTGTCAATTTTTTTTAGCATGACCCTCTTGTAATCTACCCTATCTCAAATAAAATGGTACTATACATCAATATACTACATTCTCACATGAAAGGTTCTAGGTTGTTTGCCAAAAATATAGAACTCTAGCTGTCACACTAACTATAATGAATCTCTAACATAGTCCCATATCTTAACATAATATCATAAGTCAAATGGCCTCCTTACAAGCACAAGTAGCTATCATGTAATATGCGTATGTAGTGGGAAAATCGAACATGACTCATGGCTTGCTCATCCAACTCAATGCTTCACTAAAAGGGGAAAACACATGTACAAGCATGTGACTTTTGGAAAGGCTACGGGAGAGTAGGCAGTCTCTTTCCTCGCCAATTTCTACTAAACAAGAACGTATATGTTTCTATTCTTGATGGCATTAAGAATACGTTGGAGATGTGGAGCTTCCGATATTTGCAATTGGCGCTAGAAAGACATAGGGTGGTGGTTGGTGGGGATTTGGTAGACGATATCAGAAGAAGGACCAATGCAATTCTCACTCTACTCAACCATGTTCATGTCGAACCAGTTAATGTGCCTGCTCCTCAGTTTGTTCTGCATACACAAGCACTTTGAGTGGTTCTTTTGGTGAGTGTTCTACACCGTGCAAGCTCTTCCACTCCCCTGCTTCAATGGGAGGTACCTAATCTTAATATTCCTTTGCAAGAAAATGATTTGGGGGCCGAAAACCAAGAGTATGAAGAAAATCAAGTAGAAAATGAAATTGAGGAAATGGAGGAATAACTAGGTTTTATTTTGTAAAGGGTTGATTTAGAAATAGTATATGTATATAAATGCAATATGTTTAGGTTTGGGATATGTTATTACACATAGTTGTTTTCAATATATGATATATATGGGTCTATAACAAATGTTTTGAGTTAGTGGAAGTATATAAAATCTCAGGGAACTTCTGTAATTTTATCTATAGCAAGCTGCTATGGTATTAGACTTGTCTATCAAGAAGCATAAAAAATATTTTTGTATCTTCTTATAATATATTAATATATATCGGCTTTATGCCTTTTGCCAAAAAAAAAAAACATTTACTACCCAATTTATCAATCCACATAATCCTATATATCCATTGAGTGATAGTTCCCTAAAATATCTCCATGATATCAAATAGAATGCTTATAATTACCTTTCAAATACCTAAATACTCTCTTCATTGTAACCCATTGTTAATTTTTAGGATTAGTCATATAATGGCTCAAGACTCTCACCACTTTGGAAATATTTGGTCTAGTGCTAACTATAACGTACGTCAATTTATAGTCCACATTCTTACTCTTTCTAAAAAAATTATGTATATTCTCTATTTTTTATGATCTCAATTCCTAATAGATACTTAGCATCCTCCAATTCCTTTATCACAAATTATGTTGAAAGTTGAGACCTCAAATCACATCCATACTATTACCAAAACAATATATCATTTATGTACACTGTGACAACAAGGAAATGATCACCATCATGTTTTTAATAAACATGTTGATCTTATTTGGATCTCATACATCTCAATCACAACATAAAAGAATCAAACCTATGGTACCACATTTTAGGAGACTAAATTTGAGACCTATAAAGACTTTTCAATATACAACTAATGATATTTACCTTTTCTAAATATAATGCTATATTTGTATCATATTATCCCCTCCTCCAAGTCACCATGCAATAATTGTTGGATGTTGTGGTTGTGTTGCTGATATGTGCTTGACATTGATGTCAACACTATTAGCATTAATTCATTTCAAGTTGTATATGTCGAGGATATTGAGAAAATTGTAATAAATGAGTTGCAGGTTGTCAGTAGTGAAGTACAGTTCATTATGTCGATAAGTTTTGTACGTTGATGATCAGAGGTTGTGGACTAAAGGGTTTTTTTCTAAGTATATCTGGTTTATCCATTCGAGTTTTAGAGATCCACGTGAAGATTTGATCAAGTTATGAAGATTTTCATTATGACAATTTTTCTATTGCTTTAGTCGGTGTTCCTGATTGAAGATGATGTTATTTCAGTTAGTTCAATTGTTGCAGATGCTTCTCTTGTGATTAGTGATGCTTTTGGATGTTTCTAGATCATTCTCTATCTTTGTTGCATGCCCGCATTGATCGTCGTCCTCATGGTTGGCGATTTTCTCTTGCGTGTTCATGTTTTTCTTGTTCTTGGCCGACATAGTGTTTGTAGCCTGGTGTGGATCTTTGAGGAGGAATTAATTGAAGTTTCTTCATGTTGGAGATGTTGTTTTGGGTCCTCACTAAGTTGTGTCTGACTTTGGTTGATTCACATTGTTAATCTTTAATGTTTTGGGCCGAAAGTTATATCTTTTTATTAATTTGTTGAAGCCAACATGAAGGGATGAAATTTCTTGTTGCAGATATATAAGAGTGATTGTTTATTCGAATTGAATTGTGCAAGAGTGTGCGAGTGAATTCCAAAGTGTGTTTCTATGTATGTATGTGTGAATATCATTCGAAGGCAGAGTAGAGTGTGAAGAAGTGTGTAGAAGAGTGAAGAATTGTTTATGTGCTTAACTGGAATTGTAATCAGGCATTAGCAGATGTTATTTTCTCAATTCAAAATCCGAATGGTTGTAATCTAAATCTCTTTGTAAGATAGTGTGTCTTCCTTTGTAATTGAGCAGTGAGCTCTAGGCAGTGTGCCTAAATCCATGTGCATTCCCCATATTTCATTTTCATTATACTTTTAATAGGGTATAATTTTGTGGAGTGACCTCCACTGTGGTTTTTCCCCTAACAGGGTTTCCACATAAAAAATATTGGTGTTATGTGTGTTTCTAATGTATTGATGATTTACATTTTCATGGTTAATTATCAGATCTGAGAATAAGGTTAATAAGTTAAATATGTTTTGAATTTTTGTGATAGCTAATTCACCCCCCCTCTCAGTTGTCTTCCCTTGTGTTGCAAACAATTGGTATCAGAGTAGGTTCCTTGGAAGAAGTTTACTAGCTTAAGGTGATTCAGGATGGCAAGTTATAAGAAGGATAGTCTAAGATTTGATGGAATAAATTATTCTTTATGAAAGACTCGAATGGAGTGCCATCTGAGATGCATTGGTGAACCCTACTGGAGCATTACAAGTAATATGTATATTATTCCACAAAATGGTCCTACTACTTCTGCTAAGATCAGAGATGCTAAGTGTAATATCCGGGCTAAGGAAGCTTTGTTGAGTGCTTTGACTGATTCTGAGATGACAAATGTTATGGATTTGAAGACTACTCATGAGATCTGAAAAAATTTGGAAACCTTGTATGAAGGTGATGCTAATGTGAAGATTGCTAAGTTGTAGAGTTTGAAAGGGAAATATGAAAGGTTGAGAATGGGTGATGATGAGAACATTAATACTTTCATGGAAAGAGTGAATGAACTTGTGTGCGGTATTAGATGTTTTGGTGGAAAGATAGAAGAATATGAGATTATTGCTAAAGTTCTTAGATCCCTGCCTGATTCTTACAAAGTCAAAGCTAGTGTTATTGTAGAGCTCTGGACCGTAAAAAACATAACTAGAGATACGTGGGTTGGCAAGCTAACTACTTTTGAGTTGAGTGAATTTTGTGATGCCCTTCCTAAGGTTGAATCTGCATTTAAGGCTACTACTTCTAGAAGAGATAGACAGAGATATGGTCCGGGTGAGAGTTCATCTAGAAAGACATTCAAGTATGAGCATGAAATCAGACAGATTGAAGAAAAAGAAAGAGAGCTAGAAGAACTAGAAGCACTTATTGTCAAAAGAGTACCAAGAGGAAAAGGTAAGTATGAAGGAAATTTTCCTCTTAAATATTTTTCTTGAAATAAGATAGGTCATTTTGCATCAAGGTTTCTAGAAAGAGCTCCTAAACCAAGACATAATAAGCCTAGATTTCAAAAGAAGTGTTACTATGTTGTTGATGAAGGCATAACAGATGATGAATCTGATAAAGGAAATAGAAGTGATGATGAATGGGTATTTATTGCTATCAAGGAAAATAATATTGTATCTACTAAATCTGCTAGTTGTACAAATTTGGAGAAAGCCCTAGCTGTTCAAGTTGAAGAGAAAGATGAATGGGTGATTGATAGTGGATGTTCACATCATATGATAGGAGACAAAAGTAAATTTGTAAGCTTGGAAAAGTATGATGGTGGTGTTGTGATATTTGGTGATAATACAACTAGTGTGATCTGTGGAAAAGGATGCATTTCTCTTGATGGTAAGCACAATACTGATGATGTTCTATATGTGGAAGGCTTGAAGCATAATATTTTGAGTGTTGGTCAAATGGTTGATAAGGGATACAATCTTCAGTTCAAGGATGGAAAGTGCAGAATATTGAGTTCTGGAAATGAAATTGCATTAGGTACAAAAGAAAAAGGTAATATCTTTCACTTGAGTGCTGCTAGTAAAAGTTTTTTGATTGCCCAAGTTGATGAAATTTGGTTATGGCATAGGAGAATGTGTCATGTTAACTTTGATAATATTGTCAAGATAAGTTCCACTAAGGCTATGAGAGATCTACCTAAGTTGGTGAAACCTACTAATGCAATATGCAAGGAATGTGAGTTGGGAAAGCAAACTAGGATTTCATTTCAGAATAAAAAGCATTGTTCAAATTAATTGTTAGAGTTTGTGGATATTGATTTATGCGGTCCCTATAAGGTCAAAAGTTTACAAGGTTACGGGTATTTCATGTTACTCATTGATGGTTATTCTAGAATGGTATGGGATAATTTCTTAAGGGAGAAATCTAAGGCACTGGAAAAGTTCAAGATCTTTAAAGCTATGGTTAAGATAGAGACAAGTTTGAAGATTAAATTTCTGAGATCAGATAGAGGTGGTGAATTCACTTCTGGTGAATTTAATTCTTTTTGTGAAGAACATGGAATAAAGAGACAATTATCTGCACCATGGACCCCTCAGCAAAATGGAGTTGTGGAAAGGGAGAACGGAACAATTGAAGATACTGCTAGAACAATGATGTTGGAAGGAAATGTCCCTCATATCTATTGGAGAGAAGTTGTGAGTATTGTTGTGTACACACTCAACCGGGTACAAATCAAAGGTGATACTGGTAAGAACCCTTTTGAGCTATGGATTGGTCAAAATCCTACTATTAAATACTTCAAGATATTTGGAAGCAAATGTTATATTAAGAGAGATGAAGACATAGGGAAGTTTGATGCTAGGAGTGATGAAGGTATCTTTCTAGGTTATTGTACTAAAAGCAAGGCCTATCAGTGTTACAATAAAAGATTGAAGAAAATGGTTGAAAGTGCAAATGTTAAGGCTGATGAAGACTTAGGTACACCATCTAGAACCTGTGGATATATCTCTGATGATCAGGATGAAAATACAAACCAAGGAAAGCAAGTTTAGACTACAAAACAAGTGTAAGT
This sequence comes from Sequoia sempervirens, assembly GCA_007258455.2. NCBI lineage: Eukaryota > Viridiplantae > Streptophyta > Pinopsida > Cupressales > Cupressaceae > Sequoia > Sequoia sempervirens. The sequence continues at coordinate 421,750,295 of VDFB02353493.1, forward strand.
CAATCTGGTAAATCAAGAAAATGAAGAAGAAGGAGAAACTGGTGAAAGAGCAGAAGAGAGAACACAAGAGCCTAAAGTTGAATAACATCCTAAGAAGACTCTTAGGTATGTAATATTGAATCATTCAGAAGATTAGATTATAGGTGATAAGAACAAAGGTGTCCATACTAGGAGAAATATTGTAGAAGAGTGTTGTTTGATTTCAAAGACTGAGCCTACTAGTGTGAATGAAGCATGTAAAGATGAGCATTGGGTTGAAGCAATGAAAGAAGAGTTAAAAAAGATTGAAAAGAATGATACATGGATTCTTGTTCCTAGACCTAAGGATAAGAATTTCATTGGAACTAAATGGGTCTTTAGAAACAAACTGAATGAGCAAGGTGAAAAGAAAGACTGGTATGTAAAGGATATTCACATATGGAAAGAATTGATTTTGAAGAGACCTTTTCCCCTGTTGCTAGAATTGAAGATGTAAGATTATTTCTTGCCTATTATGCTCAGAAGAAATACAAAGTTTATCAGATGGATGTCAAATCAGCTTTTCTAAATGGTGAATTGGAAGAAGAAGTGTATGTTGAGCAACCTAATGGATTCCAGTTGACTGATAAGGAAGATATGGTGTGTTGGTTGAAGAAAGCATTGTATGGACTCAAGCAAGCCCCTGGAGCATGGTATGCCAGATTGGACAAGTAATTGTTGAAGCTTGGATTTAAAAAAGGTACTGCTGATAGTAATCTATATTTCAAGATTGATCAAAATAAATATTTGATTGTTGAAGTCTTTGTTGATGATATCATTTTTGGAGGAGATGATGATTTGTGCATGGAGTTTGCTAATGAGATGCAAAATGAAATTGAGATGTCTATGATTGGTGAGATGAAATTATTTTTGAGATTGAAAATTACTCAATTAGATAAAGGGATTTTGATATCTCAGTCCAAGTATGTGAAGGAATTGTTGAAGAAGTTTGGTATGGAAGATTCAAAGCCAGTTGGTACATCCATGGTGACTGGATGCAAGTTGACAATAGAAGTTGATTATTCGAAAGAAAATCAGACAAGATATAGATCAATGATTGGTGGATTGTTGTATTTAGCTCAAATTAGGCCTGATATCATGAATGTTGTATGTATTGTTGCAATATTTCAAGCTGATCTGAAGGAATCTCATGTGACTAGTGTGAAGAGAATTTTCAGATACTTGAAGGGAACTGTTGACCTTGGCCTATGGTATCCTAAAGATGATGATATTAAGTTGAGTTCCTTTACTGATGTTGATTGGGCAGGAGATGTGAATGACAAAAAAATTACTAGTGGTGGAGCATTTTTCTTAGGTAAGAAGTTGATTTCATGGTTAAGAAAGAAGCAAAATGCCATTTCCTTGTCTACTACAGATGCCAAATACATTATTGTTGCTAACAATTGTGCTCAAGTCATGTGGATGAAACATATGTTGAAGGATATCAGAGTTGTATATGATAAGACTATTGCTATATTTTGTGATAATTCAAGTGCTATTAACATTTCCAAGAATTTGGTGCTGCATTAAAAAACAAATCATATATATATCAAGTTTCACTTTTGGAGGGGGAAGGTAAGTGAAAAAGAAGTCAAACTAGAGTATGTGCCTACTAAGGAGAAAATTGCAAACATCTTTACCAAGTCATTTCCTAAGGATACTTTTGAGTATCTTAGAGGGAAGTTAGGGGTGATTACCCCTCCTAATTAGAACTAAGGATGCATTGCTTTGTATCAGTCTGTGTATTTCATAGTCATATCTTGTTTTGGATTGATGTTATGGTGGCTGCTACTCAGGTGGAGTAGTTAGATGTTTAGATGTTCAGATATGTGGTTCAGAGCTTAGAGATATTTGTCATTGATTTCAAATGGGGAGAAGAGTCATGTGAAAAACTAGTGATTATCTAGGGAGAAGAGCCTTGTGGGGAAAGACTATGTGAAAGTGTTGAGGAGAAAATGAGTCAAATCCTAAGGGGGACTAAGTGTCAAGAGTTAGTTGTGTTGATGGTGTTTTTCACATCATGTGTTTCCATCAATGACAAAGGGGGAGATTGTTGGATGTTGTGGTTGTGTTGTTGATATGTGGTTGTCATTGATATCAACACTATTAGCATTAATTCATTTGAAGTTGTATATGTCGAGGATATTGAGAAAATTGTAATAAATGAGTTGCATGTTGTCAGTAGTGAAGTACAGTTTAGTATGTCAGTAAGTTCTATACATTAATGATTAGAGGTTATGGACTAAAGGATTTTTGTTGAGTATATCTAGTTTATCCACATTGAGTTTCAGAGATCCATGTGAAGATTTGATCGAGTTATGAAGATTTTCATTATGATAATTTTTCTGTTGCTTCAGTTGGTGTTCCTAATTGAAGATGATGCTATTTCAATTAGTTCAATTGTTTTGGATGCTTCTCTTGTGATTCATGATGCTTGTGGATGTTTCTAGATCATGCTCTATCTTTGTTGCACATCTGCATTGATCGTTGTGCTCATGGTTGGCGATTTTATCTTGCATGTTCATGTTTTTCTTGTTATTGGATGACATAGTGTTTGTAGTGTGTTGTGGATCTTTGAGGAGGAATTTATTGAAGTTTCTTCATGTTGGAGATGTTGTTTTGGGTCCTCACTAAGTTGTGTCTGACTTTGGTTGATTCACATTGTTAATATTTAATGTTTTGGGCCGATAGTTATATTCTTTTTATTATTTTGTTGAAGCTGACATGAAGGGATGAAATTTCTTGTTTTGGATATATAACAGAGATTGTTTATTTGAATTGAAGTGTGAAAGAGTGTGCGAGTGAATGAAAAAGTGTGCTTATGTGTGTGTATGTGTGAATATCATTTGAAGGTAGAGCAAAGTGTGAAGAAGTGTGTAGAAGAGTGAGGAATTTTTATGTGCTTAACTGGAACTGTAATCAGGCATTAGCAGATGCTATTTTCTCAGTTCAAAATTTGAATGGCTATAATATGAATCTCTTTGTAAGACAGTGTGTCTTCCTTTGTAATTGAGTAGTGACCTCTAGGTAGTGTGCCTGAATGCATGTGCATTCCCCATATTTCATTTTCATTATACTTTTAACAGGGTATAATTTTTTGGACTGACCTCCATTGTGGGTTTTCCCCTAACAGGGTTTCCACATAAAAAAATCTTGGTGTTATGTTTGTTTCTAATGTATTGATGATTTATGATTTCATGGTTAATTATCAGATCTAAGAATAAGGTTAATAAGTTAAATAATTTTTGAATTTTTGTGACAACTAATTCACCCCCGCTCTTAGTTGTCTGCCCTTGTGTTGCCAACAATAATGTTATTTTCATATCCATTTATTCTATCTTTAAATTAAAATTTACCACTATGGATAACAAAAACCTAATAGACTAAAAAAAATTCATGTCTTTTGAGCTCTCTATGTGTGCTCCTTTTTTCAAATTTTTGAGCTTCTACGTATCCTGATGAATCAGCCTAGCGGGGGGCACATCAAGGCTCCCCCACCCATGTACTTTGCTCCTTCCCAAAATGTTGCTTCCTTTCCTTTGTCTTCTGGGGGGACTAAAAGTACACTTGGAGCTTCACATGTTCCTTTTCCTGGGGGTAAGGGAACTTTGTTAGTTGGTGAGAACATTGTATCCTATGTGGAAAAGCTTGTTGGTGGAAAGGTTTCAACAAAGGCGCCCCAAGATTCTTTGTTTTCTTTCTGCACTATAGAGGGGGATGAAGTGGATGTCCTATATGTAATCTTGAATGATGTAATGGAATGTTTGAAGTTGTCCTTGGTTGGGAAGTTCTTTGTTGGTCGTCCTAATATTGACCAGGTACGTAAGTGGGCCACTGACACTTGGAATCTCAAGGGAAGTGTCTCCATAAGTGCTATTCCTAAAGGTTTATTTTTATTTACCTTTGTTATCCCTAAGGATATTATTAGGGTTCTCACAGGAGGCCCTTGGGCTTTCGATAGAGTCTTTAAGAATATTTTGTCCCTGTGTAAGTGGAAACCAAGGTTTGATACCTTTGCTGACTTGGGTAAAGTTGCCCCTACCTGGGTTAGGCTCCCTGGTTTGCTTTTGGAATTTTTTGCACCAAAATGTCTTTAAAGGTATTTTTGATTCATTTGGCACCCTGGTTATGATGGATAAAGTAACCCTTCTCAAGTCTCTATTGGTTTATGCTAGAATGTGTGTGAATGTTGTTGTCAACACAGTTCTCCCCACCTCTGTGACCTTAAAATCAAATCTTCGAAGATGGTTTCAACTGTTGGAATATGAAAAAGATATGGTATTTTTCCAAGGGTGTAATAAATTTAGTCATTTACAAGATGTTTGTAAAAAATTCCCTCTTGAACCTAAAAAGCCTCAACCTGGAGCCCTAGAGAGCTCTCCCTTGAAAAATGTGGCTCCAATGAACCTAATAAAGGAGCGTGTTACAGAAATTCCTAACTCATCATTATTTCTTTCTAATAAGGTGATGGTGCCTTCTCAAATGTTGAAAGAAGTGGAAGGTCAAACCTTGAATGAGGGTGTTCCCATAGAAAATGTTGAAATGGATCTCTTTGAGGGGACTGTTGTTGGGTTTAACACCCTTCCTTAGAGAAATATCTCAAACCACTAAATGGTAATGAAAAGGTGAATAACCTAAAAAAATTATCACATGGATGGAGGTAGGTGTTTCTAAAATTTAGGAATAGAAAAGAGAACTCCTTGAGGATGGTGAGATTGAAAGTCAGATGGAAAAGATATTGAATCCCTCTCCTGAGCTCCCTATGACACAATTGGATTTGGTGGATGATCATATGCTAGAAGATAAACATGAGGGTAAATATATAATCAATAAAAGCTTGATGAATTCTTGTTCCCCCCCATAAAGAGGGTGTTGTAGATGAGGAATGGATAAATACAAAATAAAAGAAAAAGAAGAAATTGGATGTAGGAGGAAATAACAAAGTGGTCAAACCTCAATTAAAAGAGTCAAGGATCAAAGAAACAACAAGAGATGTGGTTGTTGGTAAGTAGAGAACTCTTGACTCCCTGGCTGGGAGTAAATCTAGAAAGAAGTAAGGGGGGATCTTCTCCCACTCTGTAGTATCAAGGTGATACTACTTTTCTTTTTTTCGCTTTGATGCATCTGTTGTATTGGAATGTGAGGGGACTTAATGGCCCCTATAAAAAATATTTGTTAAAAGCCTGTTTGGCTAATGTGAAACTGGATGTCGTCTTAATTCAAGAAACTAAAATGAAAAGAGAAAAATTTGAGAAGGTGATAAAGTGGCTTTGGCCTTGTGCTAGTTTTGAAGTTATTCATGGTGAGGGGGGCTTGGGGGGATTGTGACTTGTTGGAACCCTTCTAGACTTGTTGGAAGGTTAAATTTCTACAATAAGAACTATATCATAGTCTCTATGGAAGATAATATAACATCGATCAAGTGGAATATGGTCAATATTTATGGTCCCAACTCAAGACTAGATAGGCTTAATCTATGCAACCTACTGGAGTGTATCATTATTAAAAGAAAGGAAGAGTTTTGGATGCTTGGTGGGGATTTTAATTCCCCTTTATATCCCTTAGAAAAGAGTGGAGGTCTTACTAATTTCTCAGATAGCATGATGGACTTATCAATTTTTCTTAACTCAGTGGGGTTAATGGAAATTCCTCTGAATGGATCTCTTTTTACTTGGACCAATATGAGATAGGGTAGTCATCTAATCTAGGTTAATTTGGATAGGTTTCTTGTTTCCTCCAATTGGAAAATTTTGCAGAATCTCACTCTTACTGCTTTCCCCAGAACAAGTTCTAACATAGTGCTCTCCTTTTGGAGTGGGATGATAAAATGGTTAAAGGACCCTTTCCTTTTAGATACAAATTATGTGGTCTCTTCATCCGGACTTCAAATCCCTGGTTGAAGAGTGGTGGAAAGCTCCTTGTTATGGTACTCCCATGTTTAGATTAGCTCAAAAGCTAAAAATGGTCAAAGAGAAGGTTAAGGGATCGAATAAGTATTCATTTGGGAACATTTTTACCATCAAAAAATATTTAAGCTTAAAAATAAAGGAGATTCAAGATCTAATGGAGTTGGGAATTATGGTTGAAGAGACCTGTAACCAAGAAAGGGATCTTTGATCTCAATGGTATAAAATAAATAAAAAGGAAGAAATCTTCTGGAAATAGAAATCAAGAATCCAATGGCTGAGGGAAGGGGATAAAAATACAAAAAAATTCCACCAATCTACCTTAAAACAAAGAGGGAGAAATGGGATTATATTTTTAGTTACTTCTAAAGACTTGATAGGGAGGAGGACATTGCTAAGGAAGTTGTTCCTTTTTTTCAAAATTTCCTGAATTGCCAATGGTTGATAATTTTGAGTTGGATGAATTTCTGTAGGTGATTCCTAATGTTATCATAGATCAGGATTTAAAAGAAATACTAAAAGTGTTTCTATGAGTGAAGTTAAGGAGGTTTTTTTCTCATTTGGTGCTTTTAAAGCGCCAGGGCTAGATGGATTCCCTCCAAGTTTTTTCCAGGTCTATTGGGATACTGTCTCTTTTGACTTGTTCAATATGGTTAGGGATTTATTCAAATTGGAAAGGCTTATAAATTAGATGAAAACCACTTTTATTGTGCTTATCCCTAAGAGTAATGAAGTTGTTTATATGAATGACTATATACCTATTAGTTTTTGTAACACAACCTATAAGATCTACTCTAAGATTATGGTTACTAGACTAAAATTAGTCTTGAATAAAATGATTGTTGTTAATTAGAAAGGGTTTGTCCAGGGAAGACAAATATTAGATGCAACTATTTACACTCGTGAGGTATTACATTTTATGGATCACAACAAAAAATAGGGAATGACTTTGAAATGGATATTTCTAAAGCTTATGATCGGGTCTCATGGAATTTCCTATTTGTTCTTGAAAAAATTGGTTTTAAAGGTAAATTTTTCAACTTAATTAGATCATGTGTCACTACTCCTAAGTATTCTATCTTGATTAATGGGTTTCCTCAAGGCTTCTTCTCTTTTGTTTGTGACCTGAGACAAGGGAACCCATTTTCACCTTATTTGTTTTTCATTGTTGTTGAAGCTTTGGGCCACACTATCCAGAAACAAATTGCAAATAAAGCTTTGAAAGGTTTTTGTGCTACTTCATCCCTTCCCTCTGCTTCACATCAATAGTTTTGTTGACGACACTATCCTCTTGGGGGAGGCCTCTATTTTGGAAGAGAAACAATGGAAAGCGATCCTTGATAAATATGCTAAGGTTTTTGGCCAATTTATCAATTATGAGAAGAGTAAAATCTATTTTTTCAATACCAATCAAAAGCCAAACAAGATAGTACAACATTAACAGAACAATAGGTAGAAAGAAACAACAAAAGAAGAAACCCACCAAACTTCCCCCCTCCCACAAGCAAAAGGCTTAACCAATACCCTTATGCTCAAACATAGCAGTTCTATCAAAAGTATCAAAATAGTTCAACCTATCACAAGTAGCATCATTCCCATTTAATCTGTAATACCTATTAATATCTAACTTAGAGTCCATACTAAAACCAAGAGTACTAACATCATTACAAATATTAAAGTTCAGGCACCAGAGACCATTAACAGTTTTAACATCCTTAGAGAAAGCACTAGAATAAACCATCAAAATAAAAAATTGGAATAACAAAAAGAATCACCATAGTTACGCTTCCTCAATCAGCTTCCAGGTAGTTAACGGGTCCTCGACTGTGTCATCCACCATGTCCTTCAAACAAATCCACACCCTCACTCGTCACTTTTTTCTTCTACTGCTTTTTAATTTTACCCATACCTGGTACCATAGCCATTATAGCCCTCTTCATGACAGTGTCGACCACCAAGCATAAACTCTTAACTTCCTTTTCTAGAGATTGGATTATGTTGTCCTTTCCTTTCTCTTGCATCTCTTTCTCTAAAATTTGTAGTCTTTCCTCCAATATGTCCTCGAACTTCTCTTGCATCCCTTTTTCCAAAGCTTGCAGTCTTTCCTCCAATCTTTTAATTCTTTCATTACCACCATACTTGACATTTTCTTCATCTTGATCTTTTGTTTCCATCCTCTCTTGGTTATCCATGTCGTTGACTTCTTCCTCCTCCTGGGCCACCTCCTGCTACAACTCCTCTTCCTTGTCATCCTTACCATTGACACCATCACTTTCTGACTCCACATCTTCCTCCTCGGTCGAATCACCACCCAGGATTTTAGGGATCTCCTCTATGGAAGAATCATTATCCTCCCTCACATTCTTATCTTTTCTTTCCTGTGGGTTGTGGGTACTCTTTTCCTCTAGGCTTTGTGAATCTTTCTTATCTTTGCTTTCTTGCTGGCTGTGGGTACTCTTCTCCTCTAGGCTCTATTATTTTTTACTACTTTCTTACCCCTTCGAAGCCACCATAGCCAGTCTCTTAGACCTTCTACCAGCTAGATTTGAGCATTCTGTCTCATTTTCATCAAGAATAGTGATCATATTTTCCTCTTCCCCTAGTTCATGAATAATCAATTTCCTCTTCTTTTTAGCCTCCAGGTCGATAGAAACATCCTTTCTTTTTTCAAGTGTAACCGTTATCAGATCCTTCCACGCCGAATCATTAGGGTTAGCAAACTTCTTACTAGGTTTTTTGGCCAAGGAATGGGGTTGGTCTTCTATAAGCTTAATTTTCACAAAGCTTTTTGGCTTAGGGTTTTCGATCAATTTGGTGTCTGGGTTTCTCTATGTGGTCATAGCTAACACATATTTGCAAGTGGCTCTTATAAGGCCATGATGTAATGGTAGATTGGCTCCATCCATTAAACTCTAGCTCAAAGAATAAAATAAAAAGAACGGAAGGTTAATTTTTTCAAGATGTCTTATAAGATTGAGAATGGGGAAATGATACCTGTGGACGGACTGGAAGCACCCCTCAAGGGTAAAATAATTCATAACAATGAAATAGACATTATGATACGGAGGAAGAAGCTTGATCCTAGAGTAGCCATTTTGAAATCTTTCGGATTTTTCTTTTTCTTCAAAGAACTTCTCAATGTAATCTTGATACTTACCACTATTAACCTTGGCCACCTTCTATCCCTCGTAAGCCAATCCTGTTTCCTATGCAATTAGCTTCACATCCACTTTAAACTGAATTCTACCCATATTAACTTCGTCATCCCTCCAAGCATTGGAAAACTTGTAGCTTAGTTTTTCGTTATATCCTTCCATTGCTGCAAAGTATGGGGTGAAAACTGCCCTCTCAAAAAGACCCTAGATCTCCCCATTGTTGCAAAGCCACTCATATTTGTGCGGTTTAGTTCACTTCCTAGGGCCTCCCATGGTGTTGCCTTGGCTGTGGAAATTCTTAGGGACAAGAAGGAATTCGATTCTGTGTACTTCGTCATTCTCAACACTAGTGACAGGAAATTCTAAAAGTTCAATTTTAATGGTGACTTTGTGGCTACTCATTTGAAACATAAAAATCTTAGGGTTTTTGTTGTGATGAATTAAAGAACTAATGCCTCAGTTATCACCTTTTCAACTATCATCATTATTAAGAATGACAACACCGCCTCCTTTTCTAGTAATGATTACACCTAGTTTATTACTTCTTTTTTCTTCACTACAAACATGAGTCCATCAATCATTTTGGAGATCAGACACAGGATTTTTTCTAATGCAATTCATTTCCTTAATTAAATATTTCTTGTCAAGGTACAATGCTTTGCATCCCAGTTGTCCTTTCCATCTTTGGCCTTTCATTTCATCGAGACTTGGCAATCCTCTAATAACGTGCTTCATCCTTCATCCAGTCAGCTTGCCATCATGCATCCATGGGGTCCACATCCTCGCTGGACACCACAACCCATCAACCTTTTTAATCTTTATCATTCCCATCATCATAACCTCTTATTTGAATATTTCTCCCGCCAAGTCTATCCGCTGCAAGAATTTCTTTAATTTGGTTTGGAAAATTAGAGAAATCTTAGAAATTTAAAATTTCTTGATTAACACCTAGGTTGGCCATGGCATCCACAACCTTATTACTGTTAGAAAATTGTGCCTCAACTTGCTAGATTGAATCTCTATTAAAGACTTAGCATATTTTTCCTTTGCTTGGTCTTCATTGTCGGTCGATTGCTGGAGTTTGTAGCTTTGTAACCTAAGTCATGGGGTTCTGAAAGTTTCTAACTTGGCGATAGTGTGTTGGTTGTGGCATCACTATTTTCTTTAACTCTAGAACCTTGTCGCGGAGTTCAAAATTTTCTTAACTTCTTGACTGGCCAATCTCCTTCATTGTCATGAAATTTTGGAATTCTCTAACCTACTGTGGAGGTTACGAAGTTTGAGTTTTATCTGAATAGGCGATAGTGGTATCGACTTGTCATGGGGATCGGGAAATTCCTAACCTTTCGATGGAGTTTATGAAGTTAGAGCTTTATGCGACACGTTGATGGGTGTTCATTTCATTGGAGCCATGCCAATGGATGTATTGAGGCTATGGAGGTACGAGTGAGTGAATAACAAAAGGGCTAACTTGTGGACATGTAAAGTCTTTAGGTTTTTGGATTTAAACTGTTGGTTGTTTATATTCCACACCAATGTGGGATAATGTTGACGGTTGAACTCCTTTGACAGTTGAATGAACTAAATCAGTTTGGAAAAAATATTCTTGGAGATCGAACAGTCTTTGTGTGAATAGGCGAAATAGAAAACCGGTTGGGTTTCATGTTGGAAGAAAAAAAGATTGTTTCGGTTGAGCATGTACTGTATGTTGAAAGAACATTGTAACAATGTTGCGATTGACTATAGTTGACCCGATTGTAATTTTGTTGTGTAATATCAGAGAACAAATACCTATGAAGAAGGGTTCTATAACTTTATTGTAATCTCTTTTTACTATGAATAAAGTGATCTTTCTTTGGTGGTGGGTTTTTCTCCCGAAAGGGTTTTCCCACTTAAACTTGGTGTCCATTCTCTGTTGATATTATTGTCCATTTTGTTCTATCCTTTTACATGTGAGTCTTAATGTTTTGTAAATTTAAATTAAAAGTACTCCTACATTGCTCCCCTATGAATTGACATTAGGAAAGAGATTTCCACACTAGAGTCTTTCCTTTCAATTGGTATCAGAGCCTATTCAGTTGTGTTATCCTTGTGGGTTGGGTTGGTTTTTCATGTCAATTCTGAAGTGGGAGTTTTGTAGAAACTTGGTAATCTCGATTGTAGATTAAGATGGAAAGCACATCAGGAAATATTAAAATTGAGAAATTCAATGGTAGCAATTTTGAGTTGTGGAAACTCAAAATGGAAGATTTGTTGGTGGATCATGATCTTTGGCTTGCTGTGTCTAGAACGAAACCTTCAGGCATGAGGCAAGAAGATTGGTATCTCATAGATAGAAAAGAAAAAGGGTTGATAAGACTTTGTTTAGTAGACTCAGTTCCCCTGAACGCTCATAAAGAGAAGACTACATCTTCTTTGTGGAAGAAGCTTGGAGACATTTATCAGGGAAAGTCTTTGGTGAATAAGCTATTCTTAAGGAAGAAGTTGTACTCTTTGAAGATGGAGGAAGGGGCGTATGTGGCTGATCACCTGAATACTTTCAACACACTTATTGCTTAGTTAACATCTATGAGTGTGAAGATAGATGATGAAGATCATTGTATGCTCTTGTTGTGTTCTTTGCCTGATTCTTGGGATCATTTAGTGATGGTGATTGGGAGCATGACAACCACTTTCAAGATGGAAGATGTGGTTGCTTCTTTGTTATCAGAAGAGATGAGAAGAAAATCTTCTGAGATGGCAAAGGAGGCTCTTGTTTTTAATGGCAGATCGAAGGAGAAAGGCAAGAAGAAGGACAAGAAGTCTAAATCAAAATATGAAGGGAGATCAAAGTCTCTTGGAAAAAATTCCAAGGTGAAGTGATGGAACTGTGGGCAGCCTGGTCATGTCTAAAAGGATTGCAAAGAGGAGAAAAAGGAGAAAAAGAAGAGCTCTTCTGCTAATGATTCTTCTCAGAGAAAATTAGATGCTTTCATTGCAGCCTTGGCAACTTAGGCATTCAATGATATCTGGCTAATAGATTCTGGAGCATCTTTCCACATGATATCTCATAGAGATTGGTTCACAAAGTATGAAGAATACAATGGTGGAAAGGTGTATTTAGCAAGAAATTCATCTCTAGAAATTGTTGGTCGTGGAAGAGTCAGAATTCAGTTTCCCGATGGAAGAATTAAGGGAATTAATGGCATAATGCATATACTAGGTCTGGATCAGAATTTACTTTCTGTAAGCAAGTTGAATGATGTTGGAGTGCAAGTCTTGTTCTCAAGCAATGGTTGTAAAATGACTAGAGGCTCAATAGTGTTGGCTAGGGGTGCTCGAATTGGTACTCTATACAAGTTGGATACACTTGTTGTTCAAAGTAACAGTGTCTCTACAAAGTCACAAATTGTTGTTCGTATAAAGGAGACTAAAGTTCCTATAGGGGAAAATTCTTTGGAAGTAAACTTCCTGCAGAGAAGACTATGCTCTAGCATCAAAGGCTCAATCACATTGGTGAGAAAGGCTTAAAAGCCTTAAAAAATAAAAACCTGGTTAAGGGGCTTGAAGATTGTAACCTGGAATTTGAATTTTGTGAAAATTGTATATATGGAAAACATCACCGTGTTTCTTTTTACTCTAGTCCTCACAAATCTTCTGGTGTTCTGAATTATATTAGCTCTAATGTTTTTGGTCCAGTAAATGTTCCTTCATTATTGAAATCAGGATATTATGTTTCCTTTATTGATCATTATTCGAGAAGGGAATTTGTATATTTTCTAAAAATTAAATCAAAAGTGTTTAGTCGGTTTAAAGATTTCAAGAACTTGGTTGAAAATCAAACTGGTAAGAAAATCAAATGCTTGAGGATAGATAACGGTGGTGAATTTTATTTTTCAAATTTTGAAAGGTATTGCAAAGACCATGGAATTAAAAGGCATAAAAAAACATCTTACACTCCACAGCAAAATGGAGTTGCTGAAAGGTTGAACAAGATGTTGATGGAGAGAGCAAGAAGTATGTTGAGTAGTGCTGGTCTAGAGCAGAAGTTCTGGGCTAAGGCTATGGCTACGGCTATAATATGTTGGTAAATCGATCTCCTTCTTCAGCACTTGTTGACAAAATACTTATGGAAGCTTGGTCTGGTAAGAAGCCCTCTCTGAGACATGTTTGTTTCTTTGTCTACGAGGCATATGTTTATGTGCCGAATGAGAAGAGAACTAAATTGGAGAAAAAAAGTTGTTTAGTGTATCTTCATTGGCTACGACATTGGTGTGAAAGGATACAAGCTTTGGAATCCCGTGACTAAAAAGGTGGTATACAATAGAAGTGTAATCTTTCGTGAGTTGAAACCTTCTTTAGTGGATCTACAGTCAGGGATGAAAGAAGTCAAGGAGAAAAGTGATTGTGTTGAAATTCCTCTAACACCTAAAAAATAGGAACAACAAATCGATAGTGTACCTAAATCTGAGGAGAGTTTGAGCAGCTCTGAGAGTTCTAAACAAGAATAAGAACCACAACCTCAGCCTCAACTTGTGAGGAGGTCTACACGTGAAAAGCCTCAACCTGATAGGTATGGGTTTTCTATGATAGATTTGAACTATGCCTATGCTTTAATTATTGGAACTGATGAGCCTAGGACCATTAAAGAGGCAATTAGAATGCTTGATTCGAACTCTTGGTTGGAAGCCATGAATGAAGAAATGGCATCATTAGAGAAGAATGAAACTTGGAGTTTGGTGCTCTTGCCTGAAGGAAAAAAAATCGTTGGTTGTAAATGAGTGTTTAAGAAGAAGACTGGTTTGAATGGAAATGTTGAAAAGTATAAAGCAAGGTCGGTTGCGAAGGGATATTCCCAGGTAGAGGGAATTGATTATGGAGAAATATTTTCTCCTGTAGCTAAGCTGACATCTATCATATTTCTGTTGTCACTTGCAACAGTGTATGACTTAGAAATTGAACAGGTGGATGTGAAGACAATGTTTCTTCATGGAGATCTTGAAGAAGAAATTTATATGTCCCAGCCTGAGCACTTTGTGGTAAAAGGTAAAGAAAATCTGGTTTGCAAGTTAAAGAAATCTTTGTATGGTTTGAAACATTCACTTAGAATGTGGTACCCAAAATTTGACACATTTGTTTTGTCATTGGGATTTGTAAGATCAAAATTTGACCATTGTGTGTACTACAAGACTAAAAATGATCGTGTTCTTATTATTTCCCTTTATGTTGATGATATGTTGTTCACAGGGAATAGTAAGTTTTTGATTTCTAATCTAAAATCTTAGTTGTATGCAAAGTTTGAAATGAAAGATCTTGGTGTAGCTAGGTATATTCTAGTGATGGAAATAACCAAGGATAGAAAGAGTAGAAAACTTTGGCTCAACCAAAGTACGTATATTAACACTGTTCTGGAGAGATTTGGTATGACTGATTGCAAGTAGCTAGTTGTTCCAATTTTGTAGGGAAAGAAACTATCTATTGAAGATTGTCCAAAATCTCCTACTGAGATGGAGGAAATGACTAGAGTGCCTTATGCAAGTGCAGTTGGCAGTTTAATGTATGCAATGGTTTGCACAAAGCTAGACATTGCCCAAGCCGTGGGAGTTCTTAGCTAGTTTATGGCAAATCTAGGAAGGCCACATTGGGATGTTGTGAAAAGAGTTTTTAGATATTTAAGAGGTACATCACAGTACACTTTGTGTTATCATGGTAACTTGATTGGATCACAACGTTCTCTCAGCATTCGAGGTTATGTGGATTCTAATTGGGAGGGGACATTGACAACCGAAAATCCACTAGTGGATATATTTTCATGTTGAATGGTGGTACAGTTAGTTGGATGAGTAAGTGGCAGGTTGTAGTCTCTCTATCCACTATTGAAGTTGAGTACATGGTAGCAACACATTCTTGCAAAGAATTTGTATGGCTTAAATGTTTGTGTTCTGATATTGGATTCAGTGGAAAATTTCAATTTACTGTGACAGTCAGAGTGCTATTTGTTTGGTGAAAAATCCAACTTTCCATGCCAGGACGAAACATATTGATGTGCAATATCATTTTGTATGAGATATGGTGGAGGATGGAAAGGTAAATTTAGAAAAGGTGGATACTCTGGAAAATGTTACAGATGTGTTGACAAATCCCATAAGCATAGACAAGTATAGGTGGTGTGTTAGTTTGATGGGCCTTGAAGCCCATGACCTTCATTAAATTCGAGTTTAGCGGAAGCCAGTAAGTCTTTTTCAAGTGGGAGATTGTTAGAAAATTGTGCCTCAACTTGCTTGCTTGAATCTCTGTTAAATACTTAGCATATTTTTCCTTTTCTTGGTCTTCATTGTCGGTCGATCACTGGAGTTTGTAACTTTGTAACCTAAGTCACGGGGTTCTGAAAGTTTCTAACTTGGCGATAGTGTGTTGGTTGCGGCATAATTGCTTTCTTTAACTCTAGAACCTTGTCGTAGAGTTTGGAAGTTTATTAACTTCCCGACTGGCTGATCTCCTTCATTGTTGCAGAATTCAGGAATTCTCTAACCTACTGTGGAGGTTACGAAGTTTGAGTTTTATCTGATTAGGTGATAGTGGTATCAGCTTGTCTTGGGGATCAAGAAATTCCTAACCTTTTGGTGGAGGTTATAAAGTTAGAGTTTTATGCGACACGTCGATGGGTGTTCACTTCATTGAAGCCATGCCCATGGATGTATTGAGGTTGTGGAGGTATGAGTGAGTGAATAACAAAAGGGATAACTCATGGACACGTAAATTCTTTGGGTTTTTGGATTTAAACTATTGGCTGTTTATATTCCAGACCAATGTGGGATAATGTCGACGGTTGAACTTCTTTGATAGTTGAATGAACTAAATCAGTTTGGATAAAATATTCTTGGAGATCGAAGGGTCTTTGTGTGAATAGGTGAAATAGTGGATCGGTTGGGTTTCATGTTGGAAGAAAAAAAGATTGTTTCGGTTGAGCGTGTACTGTATGTTGAAAGAACATTGTAATAGTGTTGCGATTGACTGTGGCCCGATTGTAATGTTGTTGTGTAATATCAGAGAACAAATACTTGTGAAGAAGGGTTTTGTAACTTTATTGTAATCTCTTTTTACTGTGAATAAAGTGATCTTTCTTTGGTGGTGGGTTTTTCTCCTGAAAGGGTTTTCCCACGTAAACTTGGTGTCCATTCTCTATTGATATTATTGTCTATTTTGTTCTATCCTTTTACGTGTGAGTCTTAATATTTTGTAAATTGAAATTAAAAGTACTCATGCATTGTTCCCCTATGAATTGACATTAGGAAAGAAATTTCTACACTAGAGTATTTCCTTGCGATTACCCTCCCTATAGGAATGGCATATTTTATAATATCAAATATCTTGTATCATGCTTTTACAATCTTTCAACAGATCTTTCATTTCCCATGGAATTTTAGCCATGTTAAGATAGTCAATGATCATCTTTGAGTCTCCTTCTATAATCACCTTGTTGTACCCCTTCTCTCTAAGACACCTGACTCCCGTCCAAATAGCAAAAGCTTTGACAAAGTAATTTGTTCCTGTTCTTAAGCCCTTGTTGTATCCTGCCAAATAGGTGCCTTTATCATCCCTGATCACTCCACCTGTAGCAGCCCATCCTAGATTCCCTTTTGAGCAACCATCAAAGTTGCATTTCACCCATCCTAGATCTGAGGGAATCCAAACAATATTCTTTTTGATAAGTTATTTTTCCTAATTTATATTGTTTGTCATGGGAGATCCCCCATTGTCATTTTATGCTTAACTCTTGTTGTGTTGGCCTTTTCTTAACTTGCTTATATGAACAACTTTCCAGGTTTTCTTGAATTTTTCTTTTTACAGTCAAGCATAGCTCCTTACTAGTCCTAGTTGTATCTCTAAACACCATGTTGTTTCTTTCTTTCATATTATGAGAGTAAGGACAAAAACTCCATCCTTCCACAAACATTTGAATATTAGCTGGGAAAACCCAGTCCACCTTTAGAATCTTGAGAAAAAAATCCCAGACTTCTTGAGCATAAGAACATTGAAAGAATAGATGTATGATAGTTTCCTCTTGTTCATTACAAAGACTACATCTATTGACTAGATACCAGCCTCTTTTCTTTAGGTTGTCTATAGTAAGGATCTTACTATGTATAACCATCCACCAAAAATAGTTAATTTTTCAGGATTAAATTCTTCCTCCATACCTTTAGCTAATCAGAAGATCCCAAATTTTGAGTTTGCTACATCATGGATTCATAGGCAGATTTAACAGAGAACCTACCAATAACATCTTTTGTCCATATCCATTCATCCTTTCTATTTCTTGAGAAGAGGTCAAGATTTCCAATTTGATTCATAAGTAATTCTAAAGCAGCATCCTAGTTATGTTGTCTACTTCTCCTTAGAACAACACTATTCAAGTAATCT
Source organism: Sequoia sempervirens (assembly GCA_007258455.2). NCBI lineage: Eukaryota > Viridiplantae > Streptophyta > Pinopsida > Cupressales > Cupressaceae > Sequoia > Sequoia sempervirens. The sequence goes on from VDFB02353493.1 coordinate 421,767,777, forward strand.
TTGAAGCCTATCCACCTGGGTCTCAACCCTTCCCAAACTAAGTAGTTAGGGACATTTTTTCCAATACCTCTTTTCAGTCTAATTTTGATTTGTTGGAAGCCTTGAGAAGCTGATAGAGGGGTCTGTGAGGACCAAGTATCTTCCCAAAAATCAATACTTAGCCCATTCCCAATTCTCATTTTAGCTCCTCTAGTCAGGATTCCTCTTGTTTTATGAAGATTATTCCAAAACAATGATCCATACAGAAGCTCCTTCTTTATAATAAAATAGCTAGCTTCCTTATTCTTTAGATACTTCACCCTTAAGATTTGATCCCAATCTTTTTCACCTTCTAAGAGAAACCAACCCATTTTCACCACTAGAGCTTTATTGAACAATTTTAATCTTTTGATTCCTAACCCTCCTACTTTCTTTGAGGCACAGACCATTTCCCACTTGATGAGTTTCATCCTTTTCCTTTCCTCCACCCTTGACCATAAAAATATTCATTGAATAGTTTCAATTCTCTCAGCTATATACGCTAGGATATTAAACATAGATATAGGTAATAGACTGGTATGTTATGTAGGGAAGCCTTTAAGAGCTGAATTTTTCTAGCCAAGCTCAACAATTTTCCTTTCTAACCAGCCAATTTTTTTTGGACTTTCTCCACTATATGGTCCAATAGTTGTTGTTTGGTTTTTGAGAAAATAGAATTAAGCCAAGATAGGTAGCAAGTAACTCCACCTCCTGACACCCCAAGATCCTTATGACTTTGTTTTTCACAATCGGGCTAGTATTAAAAAAATAGATTTTGCTTTTTTGGTAGTTTATACAATAGCTTGATATTTTAGCATATTTATCAAGAATATCTTTCCATTTTTTACCTTCAACTATAGATGCTTCCCCCATAAGAATGGTATCATCAACAAACTATTGATGTGAGGCAGGGGGTAAGGAAAAAGCAACACAAAAACCTTTCAGAATTTTATTATTAAACTATTTTTGTATATTGCAACCTAAAGCTTTAGCCACAATGACAAAAAAATATGGAGACAAAGGGTCCCCCTATCTCAAACCCCTACTTGGTGAGAAAAAACCATGAGGAATACCATTAACCAATACCGAGTACTTCGAGGTAGTGACACAAGTTTTTATCAAGTTGAGGAATTTGCAAGTGAACCCGAATTTTTGTAGAACAAACAAAAAATTCCAGGAAACCCTGTAATAGGCTTTGGAGATGTATAATTTCAACACCATACTTGGTTTCTTACTAGAATCCATAGAGTGCAAGATCTCATGGGTGTAGATTGCAACATCCAATATTTTTCTTCCTTGAACAAAACCCTTCTGATTAATCACAATCAGTTTTCCCAAAGCCAATTTCAACCTGTTTACTATGATTTTAGAGAAAATATTATAGGTGGTGTTTCATAAGCTTATTGGTCTATAATCATTTTTCTTCCTTGAACAAAACCCTTCTGATTAATCATAATCAGTTTTCCCAAAGCCAATTTCAACCTGTTTACTATGATTTTAGAGAAAATATTATAGGTGGTGTTTCATAAGCTTATTGGTCTATAATCATTCATTGAAGCAACCTCAGTAGTTTTGGGAATTGGAGCTAAAAAGTGGTATTCATATGATTCAAGAGTCTTCCTGATCTGAAAAAATACCTAACCGCATTAAAGAGGTCCTGAGAGACAATATCCCAGTAGACTTGGAAGAAACTAGGAGGGAATCCATCTGGTCCTAGAGCTTTAAAAGCTCCAAAAGAGAAAGTAGCCTCCTTCACTTCTTTCATGGAAATAGTCTAGGTTAGTTCTTTCAAGTCTTCCTCTGTGATAACTTTGGGTATAACATGCAGAAACTCTTCTAATTCCAAATTATCGATCCTTGGGATCTCAGGATAGTTTGAAAAGAAGGAAACAACCTCCTTTGCTATTTCTTCTTCACCATCAAGGAGAATTCCATTAGAAGTGGTAAGAGATCTGATCATGTTTCTTCCCCTGTGCTTCAAAGTAGATTGGTGAAAAAACTTAGTGTTTCTATCTCCTTCTCGTAGCCATTGAACCCTAGATTTCTATTTCCAGAAAATCTCCTCATTCTTACTTATTTTGTGACATTGGGCTCTCAGCTCCCTTTCATTGATGCAGATCTCATCATCACAAATTCCTGCCTCCATTTGGTCTTGGACTTCCTTTATTTTCAAATTCAGGTCTTTCTTAGTGGTAAAGATGTTCCCAAAAGTGTATTTGTTCCACCCCTTGTCCTTTTCTTTAATTCTTTTTAATTTATGCGTAAGTCTAAACATAGGGGTACCATCATAAGGTAAAGTCCACCATTCCTCAATTAGATATTTAAAGTCTAGGTGGAGGGACCACATAATTTCATATCTAAAAGGATATAGTATTTTAATCACTCTGTCATCCCACTCCAAAAGAAGTGCACTATGGTCAGACCCTGTTCTAGGAGAGGCAGAAAGGTAGAGATTTTGCATTATGTTCCTGTAACTAAGGGTTTATTTTAGGGTTTGATTAAGGTTATCAAATCTATGAAGACAATAAACCCAAAGAGATTACAAAATACAATGAAAGGTAAAATAAAGAACGATTATACCTGTTAATCGCCGAGACCTCCATGATTCACTTTTGTAACACCTTCTAGCTTGTTGGCTGATGTGTTGCCCTCAAATTCGATGTGCGAGTAATCTGGAAATACAAGTCTAAGTCCTACACCAAGCTTTGAAGGATTTGAACAAAAGTCTAAATGCCTAATGCCTAAATATGCTAGAATAATAATGTAATTCAAGAACATGTAATGTCTCTGTGTAATCGAAAAATGAGAGGAAAATGGCATTTTATAGAAAATGCCATTTTCAATGGACGGATGAGATTGACCTTTAACGGAGACCTAACATTAGAGGCCCAGATTAAATATGATAATCCCTAATCAAGGTTAGGGAAAAGTCATTAATCGAGCGGTCGAGATGCCATCTAAGAAGATTGAATCGGCGGTGGAGAATAAATGAGGAAATTAATTCAAAAATAAAGATTTTCGAAAAAGAAGAAGATAAAGACTGAACTGAAGATCAGATTTGGAAAAATCAAGAATCTGCCTGATTACTTGATTTTTGAAGGAAAGTTACCATTTTGAATTAAATTAATTCAAAATATGGATTTTGTGAAATAATAAATAATCAATTTTCAGATTATTTACCAAAACGGACTATCATTTAAGAATGTGATGACATTTTAAATAATTTCATTTATTTAAAATGAGAGGAATATTAATTTTGATAATTAAATAATTAGAAATAATTATTTAATTTAGCAGATAAGATTAATTAATTAAATAAATTAATCAATTCATTTAATTATGACAATTAGTGAAATATTAAATAAATAAATAAAACTTATTTATTTAATAATCAGGAAGAAATGACTGAAGAAGGGTAATTAAATAAATTAAGAAATTTATTTAATTAGGGGAAGACTTAGATAATTAATGACGTAAATAAATAAATAAGATTTATTTATTTAATAATCATGAAGAATAAAGGACATGAATTAATTAAATAATTATGAATTATTTAATCAATAGTCGAATGTGGACCAAGGACATAATTAAATGTCATAATTATGCTAGGATGAAAGTGGTAAAAATGAAGCTTGCAGGCCTAGGTCATTTTTAGGTGTCTACATTTTTACCCTCTTTGTCATAATGTCGCTTGTTGCGTTGTGACAAAGAAAATAACTCAAAGCCATGCCCCAGTGAAGGTATAGGGTATCAATGCCCCCTCGGGAAATTTTTCAAATTTTGGGTCGGCGGCAGAAAAAATTGTAAAGGGTCCCGATAAGTCAATTTGATGACTAGAAAAATAATGGCGCAGTCGGTTTTGGATTCTGACATGTTTAAGGCAGGTAATGGGGTGGTCAAAGTTAGTCAAATGAGCCTCCAATAATAACCTAGTTGACAAATGCCATTTTGACTTTATAAATACGTTGACAAAAGGGTAAAAGTCAATTCATTCTTACTATTCACTTTGCAAATTTCGAGAGCTCAGAGCGAAAAGGACAGCAGTGAGGATGGTGATTCCAATGATAGAGCATCTCGGCGAGATCATGCGGACTTTCAGATGGCCAGAGGGCTCAGAGCCAGCGATATGTACTCTTGTCCTCCTTTTTAATTTTTTCATTTTGCGTGCCAAAACTAGGTTTCTAGGGGGAACAACAAATGCGTCGTGATGCATATGTGTTGGCGTAAGCCACATTCACTTTCACGTTCGACGCATGTGATGCATCGCGACGCAAATAAAATGGTAAATTAGGGGCAGGCGAGGTTTTGTGTCGCATTTGCTAAAATTTGTGACGCATTCACCTTTTTAAGTCGCAATTGCCAATTAGAATGTTGCAATCGATATTTTGCGACGCAATCACATGTTGAAGTGACACACTTGAATGAAATAACACAGTCGTCATATATCATGACGCAAGTGTTCTGATGCGACGCATTTGAGAATCCAAACAACGCAATTGTCATGTTGCGACGCATTTGAAGTACTAAACGATGCATGTGATGTTTTGCGACGCAATTGTCCCAGCGCGATGCATTTGACTTTATCTGTGACTAGGGCTGATTTTGATACTTTTCCAATTTGAAATGCTTCTAATTATACATGTAATTGTCTAGAAGGTACTGACACATTAGTTGGCTTTGTGCAGAGACAGCTTGCCCCGATTTATACATGTGAGAGAAGATCGATGACCTTCCGATTTGTGGACCAGCTGACTCCGCGGGAGTGGCGATGACTGATGTAGCTAGGATTGTTCTATGTTGCCTATATGCCCGCCATTCAGGTGAATAGGGGACTGCTGACTACATTGTGCGAGCGCTAGCATTCAAAGACATGCTCTTTCCATCTGCCGACGGGTGAGGCGACCATCACGCTTGAGGACGTCTACCACATCCTACGAGTGTCAATCCAAGGAGAGTGGATCGTCTACGACCCTCGCCATGGCGAGCAAACCTTCTGAACATACTATCGAGATGAGGGTACAGGACTTGGCATCCAAGGATATGAGATCAGATGGGAGTTCATGGTGGAGCACTATGCTCGTTTTGATGCTTTCCTAGTGACACTCATTGGCGGGATACTAATTCCTGACCATCACGGACATGGATTCCCTATTGGCTGGGGAGACGTCTTGGTTGGGATGAGACGAGATAGGATAGTGTATGCTTGGGGTCCTTGTTTACTGGGGACACTCTACCATCAGTTGCACGAGGTTGCTTACAGGAGGGAAGAGAGTATTTCATGTGGTACCACCCTGATGATGATTTGGGCCTAGGAGCATATTGCTATATTTTTCCCACCGATTCAGAGGCCATAGTTGGAAAATGGGATTCCCTACACCTACTACTATGCAAATTCCCTACAGCAGACACGGATGGGCGAGACAGGTTAGTGGCGGCATCAGATTGACATGATGGTGTCTTTTATCTAGAGGCCATACAGAGATTGTCAGCAGTGGGATGATGAGGTGGACCATCTCAGCCTGTGCAGATAGTACCGATATTTGATTGGGAGGACAGTGCAAAGCTCACTGATTATAGAGATTTATCTACCACAGCGTGTTCTCAGACAGTTCAGAGAGCAGCAGAGTGTACCTGCAGGGACAACTGAGTATGCACGCTCTTCTAGAGAGTATGCTTGGGGGCCGGCCATTCCAGTAGCCTTCACCGAGCAACAGATTGATGGGATAGGAGCCTAGCCGTGGGGATGGAGAGGTGGGATAGCCGATCCCGGGACCACAACAGACTATGATCTATGGTGGCAGGCACATAGACCAGTGCCATTGACAGATCTTGATGGGCTAGCACTTGTGGTTAGACGGTCAGTGATACCTCGTGTGTCGAGAGCTAGGAAAGGAGGCAGGAATGGTGATAGGGGTAGAGGCCGAGGGAGAGACAGAGGTAGGGATGGAGGTAGGGACAAAGGTCAGGATGGAGGCAAGGACAGAGGCCAGGAGGAGATGCTGGGGATGACGGAGATGATGGAGGAGATGGTCAGGGACAGGGCCGGAGGGTCCACCCACGTGTGGCTAGAGTAGCACTAGATGCTATTCCAGAGGTGGTCGAGGAGGGAGAGAGAGAGGAGGAGAGACATGAGGAGGATGTGGCGGAGGAGGGGAGATGGGAGGAGGATCAGCCGATGCAGGAGGAGGATGATGATGATGACGCCATGGATGAGGCTGAGAGACTTCTCAGATAGTGAATGGTGGAGGGAGAGGAGGAGATACAGTCCTCCTCGGGATTTCCCCAAGATGCCATGATAGATCAGAGGGTGGCTGATCTACAGAGGAGACTGGATGAGAGCGTTGCATAGGTTCGAGCACTATAGTCAGTGCTAGAGGTGGCCTGGGTAGAGCAGGATCAGGCAGTGATCCACTAGCAGGACTCAGCTTAGTGGTGCATCGAGTTTGCAGCGTTATGCACATGACCATCCAGAGATATTACTCACGAGTTGGCTAGGGTGAGCACGAGGCTGGGATAGTACAAGACTTTGTATGAGCAGGAGGTGCCTCCTGAGTGACGAGATCCGACGCTGTCACATTCACAGACAAGGACAGGCAGCAGACACAGATTAGGCAATGTCAGTGGCAACAGGAGTCACATGAGTGTAGGAGGGTCTACCTCAACAGGGTACACATAAGGTAAAATGTCCCACCACTCATGTCGGCATGCCTTGAGTCACCACTCTAGCCACAGTCATGGGTCAACTAGTTCAGTGCAGAGGTCAGTACAAAGGAAGCCACTAGTGGTTGATCCATCTACTTCTTAGAGCCAGGCAACAGTGACATCCCAGGTGTCCATTACTATGGAGATGATGTCATCATTTTTAGTTCCATTGGTGGCACAGGCAGAGGCTGCTACCAGTCCGCCTATCATTTCAGTGCTAGTCATAGAGCTCCAGCCACCACACTCTTCGCCACGAGGGGATGATGAGAGTCTACCCTAGGGGCATGCTTGTTATATTTGTTTCCATGTTATGACACATTATGTATATATTATTGAGCCTGCGAGCTCCATTTTTGGGATATCTCTTGACTTTATCCTGTGACATTGTACACTTTTGAGATGATATTTTATGATGATGTAGTTTTGATGCGGCCTACATGTGTGCTATGTGATGTTCTTTGATTTATGCATTATGATATATGTGATGTATGATGTTGATTTATGATGTATCATGTATGTCTTATGATACCTATTTATGATTATGATGCCATGATGATGCAATGCTTACTTATATGAGATGATGATGATAATAATATGCATAATGTATTTATTAAATGGATGCAATGTTGATGATTATGTTAAGGCAATGTTTGTGATTATGTATATGATTTAATGTTATGGATGATGTATGTATGGACCTAATGCAATGTTTATATGATCATGTGTGCGCTTATGTTTTTGGATGTCACAGGATATCATCGTGAGATGAATGAGAGAAGATGACCAGACTGATGAGAGAAGATGACCAGACCGAAGAAGAGAAGATGACCAGACCGAAGGAGATGCATGTTAGTTCCTAGACCAAATCCTTCAAAACTTTACCATAGGACTTTAATATTTATTGCTCTTAATCATCATTGGTAAAACTGTTGTAATGGCCAACAAACACCATGATATGACATAGATCAAGGTGTGTAGGTTTGTACCATCACGTAAGACAAGCAGTCATAGACAAGGATGATCATGACTCATACTAAGAGCATGACTGCCCCAGTCTTTTTGTCATAATCAACCACAAGCAAAAAAAGACAAAGACAATTCATGAAATGTTGTTGCTTCTCTAAATCCTGTTCCCAAGACATCCTTGAGAAACTAGCAACATGATTGTCATAACACAAAAATAGAGCCTTTATCATGATACATCGCTATTTTTCTAAATCCTAGAATCAGGACCTCGCTGAGAAACTAGTAGTCATGCATGTCAATTGTCATGATATGTCGTTGCTTCTCTAAATCCTGTTATTGGGATCTCACTAAAAAACTAATAACATGATAAAAGCCAAAAGACAAGTGTCAAATGCTTGCCAAGTGCGTATGGATATCCATTGTTCTGATGTTAAGATGTCAAGTTTGATAATGATGAGATTCCAAAGTGTCGAAGCTTTGATGATGTTCAGATGACAAATGTCAAAAATTTCCGAATTCAGGAAGGACACATCCTGAATAATGTTGATGTCAAAAGGATTGATCCCTAAATGCCATGTGATAGTGACAGTGACGATGCCTAGGAAGGACACATCCTAAGGCATAAATGACAGAGTTTTTTCTTCAGAAGGACACATCTGAAGAATATTGATGTCAAGAGGAGTGATCCTTAGATGTTAGGAGGATCCCTCAAAATGTCAAATGACAGTGGCGATGCCTAGGAAGGACACATCCTAAGGAATGAATGATAGAGGCTATCTTTCAAAAGGACACATCTGAAGGTTAACCAAGAGTTGACAGTTTGACAGGTTATGATGATTTGACTTGCTTTGACCGAGTTTTACCTATGTTGACCATATGTCAATATTGTCATGATGATATGTGCCAATGAGATTGTCATGTTGAATAAATGATTGGCATAATTTTCTTTATGAGCTTCATCCATTTGGGAATGATTCGCTTTGTCTTGAAGACCTTTTGACGTGTGTGTCAGTGTGATTCCATGAACCCTAATGGACTGACCTAGTGCAGCCTCGGGGGCTCATCGATAGATGGCCTTGCCTACGTCATGCACTCAGAGACCTCATAGTTCGACACGACCAATGACTTTGTACTAATGACCAAAGATTGCACCATGATTTTATTTTGACAACCTAAAAGGACTAAAGATGTAGACTATTGATAGGCTCTATCAATTGTTCTCCCTCTAGAGTTTCCAACTGATAGGGTCCAGAACCAAAAGAAGATATAATGATGTAGGGACCCAACTACTTTGGTTCAAACTTTCCTGGCTTTTCTCTGTCAGCCTGGTTCTTGGGGTTCTGCATGAGAACTAAGTCGCCAATGTCAAATTTCCTGACCATAACCTTCTTGTTGTAGCTGCGACAAAGACTATTCTAATATGTTTGTAGATGGTTCAGGGAATTTTTCCTTCTTTCTTCTAGCATCGAGAGCTCGTGCAGGCGCGATTGTCTATATTCCTCTTCATTAGTTAAACCCTTTAGGGAGACTCGTAATGAAGGAATTTTGACCTCAATGGGAAAGATGGCCTCAACGCCAAAGACCAGGGCAAATGGAGTGGCTCCTGTAGGCATACGAATGCTAGTGTGGTAAGCCCACATAATAGGGTTAAGTTGTATATGCTAGTCACGGCCAGCGTCATTGACAGTCTTTTTGAGGATTTTAACAATGGTTTTATTTGATGCCTCAGCTTGACCATTTCCTTGTGGGTAGTACAGAGATGAAAAATGATGTTGGATGTGAAATTGCTCACATAACTCATGAACGTCTTGGTTTTTAAATGGATGCTCATTGTTAGTGATGATGGATTATGGAAGGCCATACCGGAAAATGATGTAGTTAAGAATTAACTTGGATATTTTCTTTCTGATTATGTATGTCAAAGGGATGGCTTCGATCCACTTCGTAAAATACTCAATGGCGGTGATGATGAATTTGTGGCCATTGGACAAGGTCGGATGAATCTTACCCACGAGGTCGAGTCCCCATTGAGCGAAGGGCCAAGGAGAGGTGATCAGCCGAAGTTCCTATGCTGGAGCATGGATCAAATCACTGTGAATCTAACATTTGTGACAAGTCCTTACATATTCTATTGCATCCTTTTCAACAGTCGGCCAATAATACCCAAGTCTCGTTACTTTCTTGGCTAGGGTAGGACCACTCAAATGAGACCTGCATATACCATCATGTACTTTGCATAAGGTTGTACGTGCTTTGTTAGTGTCGAGACATCTAAGGAGGGTATCATCAAAGCTATGGCGGTAAAGGGTGTCACTAACGATGGCATACCTTGCAGATTTTTGGGTGAAGGACTTCCTCTGGTTATTGGACAAGTTAGGTGGAAGGGTTTGAGACTTAAGGTAGTCATAAATATCCTGGTACCAGGGAGAGTTGGGACCAACAAGTTTGTAGACCATCTTTGACTCCAGAATATCATAGGTAGGGACCAAAAATTGCTCTATTAGAAATTCTAGTTGAGGAAAATTGCTTAGTATGTCAAGGAGAGAGCCTATTGTAGCCATGGCATCTGCCACTTTGTTCTATGCTCTCGAGACTTGTTCAAAAATTACCATATGAAAGTACATTTGGAAACTATCAACCATCCATTTGTAGGGCATCAGCTTCTCATCTTTTGTGTCATAGTCATCATTAACCTGGTTAGTGACGAGCTGAGAATCCCCATAGACATGTAGTGCTCTGATTTTCTATTTTATTGCCATTCTTAGTCCTGTAACTATTGCCTCATATTCTGCCACATTGTTTGTGCATGGGAATGCAATGCAGAAAGACTTAGGAATGGAGTCTCCTTGAGGGGTGATGAACAAGATTCCTGCCCCCGAGCCATCATTTGTGTGTGATCCGTCAAAGTAGAGTCACCAAGGTGCCTTAGGTTCCATATGGAATATTGACTCATCTGGAAAATCTGCCACTAACAGGTGATCACTTTGCAAAGGTGCATCCACCAGCTAGTCTGCAATGACTTGTCCTTTTATTGTCTTTCTTTCTATATATTGAATGTCATATTCACTCAGAATCATTACCCATTTTTCCAAACATCCTGTTAATGTTGCCTGACTCAACAAATATTTGAGGGGGTCGATCTTTGCTACTAGTTGCGTCTGATGGCTTAACATATAATGACTTAGCTTCTGTGCTGCAAAGACCATGGCTAGACAAGCTCATTCAATTGGTGTGTAGTTTAGTTCATACCCGACCAATGTCTGACTAATGTAATATATAGCTCTTTCTTTTTCTTCTTGGTCGTTCTGTGCTAGTAATGCCCCCAATGTTGAACTAGTTGTCGAGATGTACAGTATCAATGGCTTTCCGTGAATGGGAGGCATGAGGACTTGTGTTGACAGTAGGTAATCTTTGATTTGCTGAAAGGCTTCTTGACATTTATCTATCCACACAAAGGGGATACCCTTGCTCAACAGATATTGGAATGGGTGACACTTGTCTGCCAATTGGGCTATGAAGTGCCTAATAGATTATACCCTACCTTGCAGCGTTCTGAGTTCACTAATTCCTCTGGGCGGAGGCATGTCTATGATGGCTTTGACTTTTGTTGGATCAACCTTAATGCCTCTTCTAGAAACTATGTATCCCAATAGTTTTCCCAATGTGACACCGAAGACACATTTCTTAGGATTTAGCCAGACTTTGTATTGTTCCAGTCTCTTGAAGATTGTGTCTAAAACGTTGAAATGATCTTTCCTTGTTACTGATTTATCCAATAGGTCATCTACATAATCTTCCATTATGTTATGCATCATGTCATGGAAGATTGTGGTCATAGCCCTTTGGTATGTGGTGCCTACATTTTTGAGACCGAATGGCATGAAATTCCAACAGTATGTACCCCATGGGAAAGTAAATGCCATTTTGTGCTGGTCTTCGAGGGCAATGCAAATTTGATTATAGCCGGAGAAACCATCCATGAGGGACAGCATCTCATATCTTGCTATGAGGTCAACCATGATATCAATATTTGGTAAAGGAAAGTCATCCTTTGGGCATGCCTTATTTAGGTCTCTAAAATCTATACAGACATAGATCAGCCCATTTGGCTTTGTTACTGGCACCAGGTTAGATATCCATTCAGCATAGTCAATAGATCGTATGAATCCAGCATCTAGAAGTTTCTTCAGCTCAGCCTTGACCAATAGAGCGACTTGGGGGTGCATTTTGTGTAACTTATGTTTGACTGGCTTGGCATTAGGAAATAGTGGCAGATGGTGTAGAACTAGTTCTAGGTCCAATCCTGGCATGTCAGCATAGACCATGCAAAGTTTATTTTACGTTCTACAAAGAATTTATGAAATTCTGGTCTCTCTTCTTCAGTCAATGATTCCACAAAGAGGACCATCTTGGGATCTTCTGCAGTTGCTATGTTGTCTTTTATTGTGTCTTCGATAAGCATAGCTGATTTCTCTTGCTGCACGGGAAGAAAGTCCAGTCCTCCATACTTGGGCACCTCAGAGAGGTTTTCACCTGTAGATACGTCCTTTTTTTAATTATTTTATCGTCAAAAGGTGCTTTCAATTTTTACCTAGAGACGTTTCATTTTTTACTTTATTTTTATTTTTACTTTTGCGACTGGAGGACGGAGCAGTCTCGTCAAAGTATGTCATGCAATCTAAGTCAATGGTAAATCCTGCCTTGTGATCACCACTAGTTATTCCCTCACGTAATCCTATAAACTCTGCAATTGCCTCATCATTCTAAAATGTGTCGAGGACTGGCGGGCCTTGTTCTTCCCAATCGACTAGCTGAGGATAAACTAAGGAAATGCCATCATCAGTGTTGGTGAATTGAGGTGAGGATGCAGAAAGCATGCAGACGGATTCAATGATGTTGTAGATGAGATTATCATCATCCAACTCCACATCAGACTCTATCCAATATTCCCCTTCACTAGTGTCATATTCATTGTCAAAATAAGGGGTGAAGGCCTTAGAGTCCTGGTTGTCAGTGTCGTCTGGTACTTCAGATGGTGGGTCTTGTATGTCATGGGGAGTGGTAATGGGACTTTGACTAATTGGTGCCTATTCAATTTTAAATGTTTTCTAAAATCTTTGTTCAGAGGTTAGTTCCCCTACTTCAACAAACAAATCATCAAGGCAACAGTCACTTAAGGATCGTTCTGAACCAAATTCCCACTCTTGGGAGTCAGTTTCAGTGAGGGTTTCCTTAGTGGTCTCGACACTTTTCAAAGCATGTACTCACTCACTCGAAAGTCCAATGGTACATCGATCATCATTGTCGGGCGATCCAAACCCTAATCCAAGATACTTTGGAATTTGGAAAAGTTCTATGGGCTCTCTTTGTCCAGCTTTATTTCTGCCTAGGCCACTAGTACCATCGTAGCCCTTAGCCTTCATTATGTCATAACCCTTACCATATTTTTGAATTGGTAATGGGGGTAGTGCGACGGTATCCTTATAGATCCATCCTATGATGTCAGCAAGGTCCTCATTACTCATGTCTCCCCATTTGATGAAAACTATTTTTGGTGGAACTTTAAAAATTACTTTGGGTTCCATTCTGAAACATGGCTAACCATAGACCTTTGGAGACTTGGGTATTGTTGTTATGCTATATGTTGTGTGCAGTTTGAATTCTCCATAGCCAAGGTCCTGGATCTTGATAGTGGATTAAGCCTTAGGGTTTACGAAAGGTGGTGGTGTAGCAGAAGACGTGGATGGAGCGGATGTGGAAGATGATGTGAGCGTGGATGGATCAGTGTATTTGGATGACGAGGAGCCAGGTGCTTCTCGGTTAATAGGCACTCAGTTTTCAGTAATACCCCTTAGGTTGGTACAATATTGGAAAGGGTTGGGGTCTCCATATATGGTTATTTTTGTGCCGTCAAATGGAAACTTTAGGCATTGGTGATATGTGGACGAGATGACTTTTAAGGCATGAATCCATGGACGACTGAGCAAGATGTTATATGGTAGTTCCAAATCTAGGACCTGGCAGGTTATGTCTACAATGACCGGTCTCACTCTGATAGGGAGAGATATAACGCCACATGAAGAGCACTCTTCGTCATCATATGCTTTGATCACTATACTCTTTGTCGGGTCTATGCATGCATCAGAGAATCCTAGAGCCTTAACCAGTTTGAGGGAGCATATGTTCAATCCTGCTCCACCATCTACTAAAACCCATCTAACTTTGTGCTTGTGGACAAAAGTTTCTATGTGCAATGCATCATTGTGGCTGGTTTTAGGTGATGAGTAGTCCTGATCCGAGAAGGTGACGTGGTGAGGTGTAGTGAGGTATCCCACCATGGTCTCAAACTGATTGACATCAATGTCCTTGGGCACTGACAATTCTTGTAAGGTTTTATCCAATATATCTTTGTGCGTGGGAGAGATACGAAGCAGCTCAAGTATAGAGATTTGCGCGGGAGTCTTGCCTAGCTGGTTGATAAGGTTGAACTAACTTTTGGGTTGCCAATGCTTTGTGGTTGGGACAAATTTTGATTGTTTAGTGGATAGACCAGGTATGGTGATTTTGGGTTGTCTAGCGGGAGGTGGACCAGCTATGGTGACCTTGCCACTTCAAGTAGTAGCATTACACTGAGGTACTCTCTTGACTGTAATGGTATTAATGTATTCATCTTCAATTCAGATATTATTTATAATTGGTCCACCAGAATAGTCGTACTTGGCTCTGGTGAAGTTAGCTTGATTATTATTCATCTATGGACCTGAAGTGGAAGCATTATGAGAACCATGGTCCTGCAGTGGATTCTTATGGATAGTATGATCTGAATTGGAGGCAAATTGTGATCCACCTACTTCAATGATATGACTTTTGATAAGATCTTGTACTATGTTTTTCAGTTGCCAACAGTTAGAGGTTTTATGTCCTCTTGTCTGATGGTACTCACAAAATGCATTATCATTCCACCATGCGGGTTTGAAGTGTCCTGGGCCATATGGTTTGGGTTCTTCTAGTGTGATGATCCCATTTTGGAGGCATTTCTTAAGGACTTCTTCGATGGGTTCACCCAAAGAAGTGTATGTGCAACCCCTAGAAAATTGTCTCATCTGACGATATTGTTAAATAAATATTTGAGCAGCTCCTTTTAGGTTTATTTTTACATTGTGTGTGCTTCGGCCTATGCATCACCGAGTTTGCTCGGCTTTTTATCAAAGTTTTGATCTGTCGCTTTGCGCATCTACTCTTCGTAGCTTCAGGTATCAAAATTCCTTTCAGATCTTGGAGGTTCCGCTATGCTTCCACGTGTCGCGGTTATGGGATGCTTTTGTTCCTTATTTCCTTGAGGCCTCATCAAGCAGCGAAAGGCTTCCACAAATCCGTCATTCCTAAAAAGTCTCAACGGGCCCCACATCTTGCTACGTGGCAACCATTCGCAAATATTTCAACGCAGGGATGAAATAAGCAACCGCAGGCAGCGAAATGCTGCCACGCATCTTTTACGCCCGGCTGATGGAGTGTTCCCTCCGCTATGATAAAGCCCTCAGCCCTTTCGACACATGTTGAATTTTTTGCAAATTGTCGGCAGCGATGGGAGAATGGTTCATGTGGGTAGCGAAAGGCTACCACGTGCCTAACAGCTGATCTGTTACGTAGGCGATAAGCCAGATGAACTAAATAAAGCTATTGGTTACTGCTTGTCATGATCATTCGCAGCAATGGATGACACTTGTCTGATCGAGCCTGGCTAGGACCACTGCCATCATTACAGAGAATGCACCTATGCCTGGGATGACCAGATGTTGTGTTCTGGCTTGATGTTGTTGTAACAGCCTTAGGAATATTCCGATTCAGGCATCATTGCAAAGGATTGCGAGATCTTTTCTGTTGTTGTTCTCCGAAGCAATGGGAGGTTTTCCTGCTATATATACTTTCTCTATTGAAGAGAAAGGGTCTAGAATTTGGAGAAAAACATGCTAGTTTTAGCAAAAAAGACACCAAACCTCTATTACTGTTTTATTTAAATTGCAAAACTTTTAGACTGTGTCAATTGTTTAGCCTTTCTATTTTTCATGCTTTGATTAAACTGTGAACTGTGCTTTATATTGTCTTGACATTTCATTTGAATAACTTCTATATATGTTGGATACAAGTTTGCTTACCTAAATCATGTCTAATGACTCTTCTTAGTAATGAGAATGTATGCAACGTTATTTTATGTCAATAAATGAATTGTCTATGCTATAATCTTAAGTCTTTGACATTTTGGAATATAACAACACTATTCAGGCCCTTAAATCTATGATTTATCGTGCCCATCAGTAAATCTTGGTGCATCACCTTAGGTTAGACTTTACTTTATTATATCTGCTTCCTTTTCCCTTTTCAAACCCCATTATAGAAGAAGTCGGCTTTTCTAAAAATCTGGAGGTTACTCAGTTTAGCACAAAAGGTCCCCCTTAAACTGAGTTTCCCATAAGACTCTATTACCTTATCAATTTTTGGCGTCAACAGTTTGTTTTTTTTTTGGCACACCCGGTGGGACACAAACTTAATGAAATTGCATTGTAAAAGGGTGCATGAGTCATCGGCCTGTAACTAGATCACAAACTACACGTAACCCAAGTTTACTAGTACCTCCACTAGGGACAGTCCAGGTCACTAATCAGCTGGTAACTATTCCATTCCCACCACCCTTTCCTCTCACCATGTTTCCAGTCGCCAATAGAAAATACATAGCATGGGATGTCGGAAGTCCCCTGGTAGCCCCGGTAGCTCTCGCTGTCTGGGGCACTATCCCAGTTTCGGCTATGAAAGCTATCTCCAAATTTGCTGGAGACAGCTCAAAAATGCCAACAAAACATTTGCAGGATGTGGCCGATGTATGTCTGGTACACAATATTACAGCACAGAATGTAGCCCTAAGGCTCCTCACCGCGTCTTTCAAAGGCAAGGCTCTGGATTGGTACCGAACACTGACTCCTAATTCAATTCGCACCTAGGATGAGCTCGAAGATTGATTCTATAAAAGGTTCTCGAATGACGGAGATCGTTCTTCATTGTATTACCAACTATCTGTCATAAAAAGAGCCCCCCAGGAGGCTCTGACAGACTTCAATGCCCGATTTCATGTGAATTGGCAGAGGATCCCTGTTGCCATCCGCCCGACTCCCGAGTTGGCCTTTATATTTTATCTGAAGTCCATCAATTCTAACATTTCTGTGATGATCAAGTCTTTGGGAGGAGCTACTCTACCAGATGCTTATGGTACCGCTATCAAAGCTGAGAATCATTTGATAGATTGTGGAAAATTGCCTCCTTGACCTATTATGTCGATATTTCCTGAAATATTAACTTCCAAGCAAGAGGTCGCGTCAACTAGTGCACCCGCAACTTCCCAGTCAATGTTCTCATATGCGACCACTTCTGAAAACGTGGCTTCTACATCAGGATCTTCCAAGGATGAAATAAGGAACCTCAAAGAAATGTTGCAAACCATAGAAAATGACATAATGACTCTTAAGCGAAACCAAGCAATACCCCCGTGGCCCGCATATCAAAACTATCAAGGCAGGCGGTCTACTTATCAGCAAAATCAATATCAGGGTGCGCCTCACACCAATCCACCAACGTTGATTGTAAACCAAATGGTGTCGATGTCGTCTCCATTGACGAGCGCGTCGCTAAGCTCAAGCAGGGAATTAATCGTAGGGCAGAACAACCTTATTGATGATATCAATCTGTGGTGTTTCCCCTGCAGCGATGTGCATATGCCCCAGAACTATCCGCGTGGCAACCTACAACAAAAGGTGGTGGAGCAACGCAGCCAAGGCACGACAACAGAAAATAGAGGTTATGTATATGCCTCACCACAAATGGAGAGCGTGGTCCTTACCGCGCAAATGCAAGGAATGTCTTTAAAACAAGAATCAGATATTGCTCCTGATCATGCACTTTTCTTCTAGATGGAAGAAGAAGAAGCGGTGTTTGCTAATGATGCATTAGATGGAAGAAGAAGAAGCGGTGTTTGCTAATGATGCATTCATATCCAAAACACCACAGGTATAGTCTGACTATAACACACGCTCAAAGAGGAGATTCATCGGTGAGCCAGTTGTTTCAAATCTAGACAGCCCGCAACTTAGAGGCATGTCAGATCAAATTCTCAGTGCTTCAACCGTCTCTTCACCTTCTCAACCATGGAAGGAGATTATTATAACAAGAGCCAAGGAGCAGAAATCTCTGAGTTTGCCACCTTTTAATGTGGTGGAGCAATTGAAAAAATCATCCGCTAATGTGTCTTTGTAGGACATTCTAGCCATCCCAGAACAAAAAACGTTATTACAGAAGGCGCTTTAGGAAGAGATCAACCCGACATCAATAGAGCCATCTGCCAGTGTTGAGGTTGTTTGTCTCACACCGCCAGCAAAGGTTCTTACGAACAATACAAAGGAATCTCCTACCAAGGATAGAAGTAGTTCAAAACCTCAGCCCTTCTTCTTGACTCTTATTGTAGGAAAGAAGCTATTACATAATGCTATGATTGATTGTAGCGCTAGTACAATGGTTATGCCTAAACAGATAGCCGAAGCTTTGGGACTCAGCTATGAACCTATGAAAAGAGAGGTGATGCAGCTTGATGGAAATAAAGTTGATATTGTAGGTGTCATCAAAGCACTTCATTTAACTCTATTTGCTTGCCCTAGTATCACGGTCCTACACGATACAGTGATCATAGATGTCCCTCCTATGTTCGTTCTCTGTCTATCCTGAGAGTTTACTTCAAAGGTGGGTGGATACCTGTCCTTGGATTGGTCACATCTGGTACTTAGGACCAAACACAGCGCAAAAATGAAGGTAGAATCAGAGGCTCTACATTCCGAACATGTGGTAGATGAGGCCTTGATCAATTTTGAAGCAGCGCATACCTCTATCACCAAGCAAGAAATGTATTGCATTGAATTGCTAGAGGAGGAGAAGGTGAGCGGAGATCAGAATGATAAAGAAGATGCTCTATTGAGTGAACACATAAACAATGATCCTTTTGGCAATTATCATGCTACAGGACTTGACACGTATATAATTTATGATGAAGACCAGGTGCTTCCAAGGGTCGCTAAAGAATCTGAAGGTAACCAGGCAAATGAGCTATGGACACTGTATTTTGACGAAGCAAGAATCAAAGTAGGTGCTGGAGCAAGGGTATATCTAATATCCCCACAAAATAAAAAATGGTTGAGGCCTTTCCGCTTTCATTTTGCTTGTTCAAACAATGAGGCTGAATATGAAGGGTTAGTCCAAGGCTTAAGCCTTGCGGAACGAATGGGCATTAAGCAATTAATTGTGTTTGGAGATTCTGAACTGGTAGTTAACCAGGTCCGAGGAATTTCTGTAGCAAAGAATGTCCGCATGAGATCCTTTCGACACCGAGTCTAGGACCTGATTGAGGGTTTTGAAGCTTTCAACATCTAGACCGTTCCCCAGAGACAAAATAGTGATGCAGATCGCATGGCTGTGATCGGTGCTTATTTTGAACCTGTCTCTGACTTGCTTCAGAACGAACATTTAGTACAAGTACTAGTCCGACCAGCGATCCCCGACAATGATCAAAGTTGGCAAGTCTTTGAAAGCGATGAACATATCGCCTCGTTTATCCAGCACTCAAGGGAATTCGCCGATCAGCTTCAACCAAAGATCGCCGAGGCTTATGAAGGACAAATTATGCAGCTCAAATCTAATAAACTTTTGAAAGAATTGGTTACTCTTGAAAAAAAAATCGATTATAATGATGCCCGAAATGATAAGCGGAAGTTTGTGGCAGACAAAAGTGATTATGAGGACCTTCGGGTCTCCGATGGTAGGAATCTCTGAGTCGGAAAAGATGTCCCGCATCATGATAAGGAAAGGCTCATCAGTTTCTGCAAAAAGTATGGAGTAGTGACTTGGTCCTACGATGATCTAGAAGGTTATGATCCTAGCATCATTCAACACACTATTGAGCTAACAAAAGGTGCAAAACCAGTCTGACAGAAATAGAGGCTAGTGAACCCTAAAATTGAGGCCCTAATGGCACAGGAGCTAACTAAGCTCATTGAGTCACGCATTGTCTTCCCAATCAAACATAGTACTTGGGTATCGAATCTGGTCCTAGTCTGAAAGAAGAATGGAGATATCTATTTGTGTGTGGATTTCCGAGACCTAAACAAAGCATCTCTGAAAAACCACTATCTGTTGCCTTCTATGGAGTCAATCCTACAAACTATGGCAAGATTAAAAATGTTTTCTCTGCTGGATGGTTTCTCCGGCTACAATCAGATCCGTGTTAAAGAAGAAGATCATCACAAGACTACATTCACCACAAAGTGGGGAACATTTGCATATGCTAAAATGCCTTTTGGTTTATCCAATGCAGGGGCAAAATTCCAGCGAGCGATGGATGTCGCATTCAGTGAACTAATCAATAAGTTTATTCTAATCTATTTGGATGACCTTACTATGTTCTATAAATCTAAAGATGATCATTTTGATCATTTGGAATTAGTTTTTCAAAAGTGCCAGGAATTCGGGGTTTCCCTAAATCCAAAGAAATGTGTATTCGAAGTGTCGCAGGGTAAGCTGTTGGGGCATGTTGTGTCTAGAGAAGGTGTTTCAATTGACCCCGAATGAGTAAAGGCTATCAAAGAACTTCCCCTTCCAGTAAATAAGAAGGGTGTCCAGTCCTTCCTGGGCAAGGTCAATTTCGTCAACAATTTTATTTCTGATTTCGCGGAAATGATTAGGCCGATCACCCTAATGTTGAAGAAAGATCAAGCATTCAAGTGGACAACGGAAGCTCAGGAGGCTTTTGAAAGGGTCAAGGAAGCTATTTCCATAGCTCCAGTGCTGGTTAATCCAGATCAATCCAAAGATTTTATAATGTATGCTTTCAGTAGCAAGTCTAGTATTGCTACTGTTCTAACCCAAAAGGATAACAAAGAAAAGGGGGAACATCTAGTGGCGTTCTATTCACAGACCCTAAAGGAATATAAGACGAATAATAATTTTGTCAAAAGACAGGCTTTTGCAATAGTAAATGGACTTAAAAAGTTCCGCCATCTAATTTCCTACAAGGTGTTGGTGTATGTCGCACATTCCAGTGTGCGTGAATATATCATAAAGGGTGAAATCACAGAAAAAAGGGCTAATTGGATCACCAAGATCCTTGAATACGACATTGAAGTCAAGCCTACTAAAACTATTAAAGGAAAAGGACTGTGTGAATATATGGCATAGAGCGAAGAGGTACCTGTCATAGAGGAGTAGCCAAAGCTCATCTTGATAAATGAATTAGAATCAAAAGGTGGTTGGCTGACTGAGAGAATGAGGTTCATGCAAACCAGAAAGTATCTACCAAGCCTCTCATCCCAAAAAAGGAGGTATTACCGATTGTAGAATTACGGGTATACACAAATAGGAGTCCTTTTCAAAAAGAATTTCAATGGTGTTCTCTTGCTATTCGTTACTTCGGAGTAGGCAAAGAGGATCCTCGACACGTTCCACAATAGCGCTGTAGGCGGACATTTCTCTACCAAAACCACTACAATTAAAATCATGCATGCTGGCTATTATTAGCCCACACTTTTTAGTGACTCCCACTCTCTGGTAAGGGCTTGTAAAAAATGCCAGTTCTTCGCTGATAGAAGGAATAATTTTGCAATGCCCCTCAGACCTAGAGTGGCGGATGAACTGTTTGCGCAATGGGGCCTAGACTTCATCAGAATGATCAACCCGGTTTCTAGTGCCAGACACAAGTGGATTCTGACTGCTACAGACTACTTCATAAGGTGGACAGAGGTTGTTCCCCTTAAAAGTGCAACAGAAACAGAGATTGTAGATTTCCTCGAGGAACTAGTGACAAGGTCCGGCCCTCTGAAAATATCATTTCGGACAATGCCAGAGCATTCCTAGGTGCAAAGTTATGTCACTTTGCATTAAAGAATGGCATATTCCTTAAAACATCATCAAACTATTATCCACAAGGAAACGGTCTAGCAGAGTCAACGAACAAAAGCTTAGTCTGACTCTTTAAAAGGATTGGCTCAGAACACCAGAGGGAATGGCATAAAAACCTCCTAATAGCACTCTGGGAAAATCACATAACTCCTAAGCAAGTCCTTAAGACTTCGCCTTATGAATTGGTATATGGGAAAGAGGCGCTATTACCTATCTCTATGGAGATTCCAGCAATATAGTTGTTGAAATATCTTGAGATAGAACAAAATGAAGCCATGGAGGTTCGACTCGCCGAACTATTGGAAGTACAGGAAAAAAGGGAGAATTCTCTAATAGCAATGACAAGCCATCAACAGGTGGTCAAACGATGGTTTGACAAGAAGGCTTCCAACCAGGGTCTAAAATGCGGAGACTTAGTGCTAAAGTATGATAGCAGGGCTGCAAAGCCAAGTCAGCATGATAAATTTGATAGCCTATGGGAAGCTCCCTTTAAAATCATTCGGTGCAAAGAACACAACACTTTTGAGCTAGAGAATATGAAACAGGAACCGTTGGGAATCCCGATCAATGGGATTCATCTTAAGTTGTTCCATTAGGCATTAAGCTCTACTTTGTACATATGTAAATAGCGCTTTTATTTTATTTTATTTCCATTTCTTTGGCTGGTCTTTTTTCTAAATTAGTTTTTACTTCTACGAAATTAACCCATTATTATTGGCGGGTGTAACACCAAAGTTGCTTTACACAAAACACGCCCATGTGCAGAGAAATAGCAAGAAAATTTGCAAGCCCAGAAAAGCTTAAATACAGAATAAAAAGAAAGAGCATGGATTTTCTTTAAATGATAGATATCTATTCATATATGTTCTTTTCATTACAAAAGTGGCTGGGAAGCCATATTTCAAAATTTACAAGCATATTGAGCTATTATATATATGATAGCCTTTTTTTT
This sequence comes from Sequoia sempervirens, assembly GCA_007258455.2. Taxonomy (NCBI): domain Eukaryota; kingdom Viridiplantae; phylum Streptophyta; class Pinopsida; order Cupressales; family Cupressaceae; genus Sequoia; species Sequoia sempervirens. Next base: position 421,790,401 of record VDFB02353493.1, read on the forward strand.
AGGTTTATATACAGCTATGGGCAGGTATTTTGAGCAGCAGGCAGAGAGACATATTTTGAGCAAGCAGGAAGACATTTTGAGCAATAGGAAAGGGTTTTTATCCGAAGATATGGCTGGTGGAAATTGATGCATTAACTGCAGCGTCCACTTCTTCCTAGTCCACGGGTTCCTCGGCAGCACTGGCAGCATCATTTGGCACAACTGCCATTGGCAGGGGGAACACTAGGTTCCTAAAGTTAGTATACTAGTCTACGTCATAGAAAGGTATCACGTTGTAGCTGCGAAATAGGAAGTGTAGGGCTTGAGTAACCCTATGTCGGTGCTAGTCACAGGTCTGTAGGTAGAATCCGCTGAGGAATGGTAGCCAAATGACAATGGTTTCTTCCTCAATGAAGTGATGCAGGTCACTGGCTGACGGCAGACCTACCCCATAGGCAGCATGAGCAACGACCTCATTGAGACCATTCAAGTATTTTTTGGGGAAGATTTCTTTAACCAGCTTCAAGATAAGTGGTCGGGGAATGCTAATGTCCAGCATGGACGCTACAAAGTGGGAGCATATGTTGGTATTCACCTGATACTTATCCTCATATTCTATACAATCTTTGCCTAAAACCCACTTTATGGCTACCAAAACCAAAGAATGTTTATTCTTCATCATTTTCAGTCTCCTAGTTGAAATCTCCCTTAGGAACGCTGTCTGCGACTTATACGAAGTCAGGTGAACTAGTGTATCCATTGCTCTGACACTATCCCTAGGTTTCTGAGCTAATGTTGAACTTATCTACCACCTAACCTATGAGAGGGCTTGCTTAAGACTCTGCTACTGACCTTTCACTTTTCAAATGCTAAGTATGTTTTTCCCACTGCTTACTGGCCTATTTATAGAAAATTGACAAGACGCATGCTAATCTGCTTCGAAAAAATATGATATTATGCTAGTTGCTATATTGAAAGGTGAGCCTGTGTTTGCTCACATTTTCGGGCCAGTTGCATCTGTGATAACACGGCCCGATGCGTGTTTGATTAAATGGACCTAATTAATTAGCTTTAAAAAGGTGGCGCTCGTTGGCAGTAAGACATATGGTTGTAGGCTATTGTGTCATCTTTCAAGTGCGTCCTAGAGCCCAAGGCAATATTCATATCTTTTCAAGCCGTGATCGTTTTCTTGGCTTAATCATTTTCGCTGGGATATTAATTGTCAGCGCATGCTAACGCAGAGTTAGCAAGCCAATTGTCAGCTCAAGTTCCAAGGAGATCACAGCGTATCACACGATCACCAAATCCAATAATGAGCTTAGGCCACCTTGAAATAGCAATCAATTTATTTTGCACGAATTGTAAAATTAGCGGTACATGCCGAATTAAATGCAAAAGGCTTGTTTTCGCCTACCACCTTGAGAAAAGTTGTTATTATTGCATGAAAAGGCTTAATATTTCAAAGTCTTTTCACAAATGCCAAGGATAAGTGCAGAGTTGTTTTATGTCTGTCTATCTAGAGCTGAGCATAGTTACAGCCAACCAGGAACTTGCAAAAATCTTCAGAGAAGGAAAATGTCAAAATCTTCAGCTCAGCCAATGCAAGAGGAAATTAGCCAGGAGCTATTTACGGCTATTCATTCTTCAGTAGAAGTATATTTCTATGAGGATGTGGTGTATGTTACGCCTGGTATACCCAACAGGACAAGGAGAGCCTACACAGAAGAGCTGAATAGACCCAAGAAATGGAGAAACCAAAAAAAGGTTGAGGAAAAATGGGACAATATCTACAACCCAAAGCTCGCAAAAAACCCTAAGTCCCTCAGAGAGGCAACTTGTCTAAGGTTATCGGCACCAAAGGCAGATTAATCTACGATGAGTAGAGTTTGGTATAGTGGTCTCCCTCAATACATGGTCCCACTGGTGCACTATTGCCTAGAAGTGGTTGATGCTGCTATTTAGCGTTATAATCCTAATACCCACTACATTGAAGGCTGCAACTTAAGGGTGCATATCACTCCAGAGGCCATATGGTGCATGTTATGTATCCCAGATCCAAGTAAGAGGAAGAAGAATATCGAGACCTTTCGCCAGAGCAAAGGAGAGAAAATATGGAAGAAAATGAAAACTAGCTCAGAGTTCTTGATAGAGGAGACTGGTAAGAAAGGCATCCCAGCCACTAAAGTGCCAAGTATTCCGTTATCACGCAGTGCATTTCGCGACGATCTCTAGGACACCATGTCCATGCTGGCCTTTGTATGCAGTCGAGACTCCGATGAGAAAATAGAGACCTTTCAACTAGGACCGGCAATACAATTTTGCAAGCAACATGAGCTCTTCTGGTATGATTTTGTAGAGTTTATAGTTGAAGAAATGAAATAGAAAATTGAGAATTATCAGGCGAAGAAAAAATTTAGGTTTCTTTCTTTCCTGGTCCACATGTTTCTGCATCAACCCAGATTTCTTCGCCCAATTTTTTTCGCTATCAATTTTTGATGAGCAAAATAAAAGGAAGTCGGTATCCACATGGACTCCTTTTCTTTCCACATCATACGATTACTATGCATTTGTGGACTATTTCATAGCCCCGGTCTTGAATGATTTGATCGAAGAGGGAGGTATTATCTGGCTCAATAAGGAGCAGGCTGGATTTATGTAGAGCTTCACCCTTGCTTGTGACTGGTTCTTGGGCAAGGATTTTACGATCCTCCGAATGCGGAGCTTTACTGGCAAACCTTTCCTACTCCTAGCATGTGTCATGGATAGAGTGATCATGCTGGAAATGTTCCGACAGGTGTGTATCATTGATTTTACTTTCTGTAGTAGTGAAAAGGTCAAGAAGAAGGGATTCTTCACTTGTCCGAAGAATTTCAAGTCAGTAACTCTACTAAAAAAGCAATCGAACCAGTTGTTAGAGGACAAGCTGACACATCTAGAGTTGGTACTGGTAAATGATAAGTGGGAATACAACTCTTTCAACAACTTTCCAGAGCCACATATGAGAGTTACCCATGTTTTCTGACCATACTGGGAGAAGCAGCGTAATCCACGAATGGACAAAGATGAGGATTTTGTTGAATTGGCGCAGATCCCTACGCTGGACACTAGAGGCCCATGGTACAAGTTCTACTTTCCTATGGCTGTGGCCCAAGGTAATGTCCCCATGGAGCGCGGCATGTACAATAGGTTAAAGAAGGATGAGGAATGGAGTGAGGAAAAAATAAAGGTTTTTTGAAAATATCGCTAGGAAATAGCACAGTTGGATGCTCCTTACAATCAACTAAGGGATGACCAGGAATTTGAAAGATGGTGGAAGGAAGGCCATCCCAGCCTGAGCTCTAGTACTAATAGGAGTGAAGAGAGGGAGGAATCTGACGAGCAGGAGGAGGAAGCGGCGACATTGGCTTCCTCTGTGAAAAAGGGAAAAATTTTCAAACAACTCGCCTATGTGGCCACGAACGTACATTTTAATATATCAAGGGGCTCGCATACACTCACTTGGGCTGCTAAACCAGCTAGGCTATTGCTTCAGTAGAAGGAGATGACTGCCAAAGCTAGTGAGATTCCACCTGCAAAAAGGCAACGTATTATCGGAGAGGGTTCGCAAGAACCCGCCGGAGGAGGAGTATTCACTACTACTCAAGAGCCGGAGGTTGCGACAGAGCCTCTAACATTTTTGGAGATGCTAGAAACCAGTCAATAGGTACAATTCACTCCTTCTCTTGCATCTCATTCCTTAGTATCTACTGTCCCTTTATCGACCCTTGCCAAAGATACTGACCCTCTACCCTCTACTTTTAGTCTGACATATTCAATTGGATTCGCCCAGTTTTCGTAGGGCCACCTACTCATAATTACTCCTCTACGTATGCTTATGCACGCTGCTGCCGCTCGGCCCTTTCTCACGCTGCTTTCGAAAAGCTTTCCCCTTGTGAGTTCTCATTTTTTCTTCGCTATGATTACCAATCCTCTTCCATTGCAACAGGCTAACACCCCATTAACAACTTCCCCCTCCCCGCCAATGAGCCTTATGGTTGATTCCCCAGTCCAGTCATTACAAATGACTAGCCCTGCTATTGGTTCTCAAACCAAACTATGGAACATGCCTCATTTCTCTCCACAAATTGTCACTCTCCAAAAGAAACAAATGCCCACACCTATGAAGGTTACCTATCCCTATGCCCTTCCTTTCGGTGCTCCTTTTGTAGGTGGACTAGTTTCATCACCAGCCGAATTCATAGCACATATAGATTGCGGAAGGGAGGCACATGCAAATAGAATAAGGAAACGCAAGGCAAAGGATGACAGTGTTTCCGCCGAGCCAAGAGTACAAGCTCTGTACGATGAGGCTCGACAAGAATTGAAGTTCGCAACCATGTACCCGAGGGTAAGCAAGCCTCAAAGAGAGATGCAACCAAAAGACTATGAGATAAATGCGGTCGGACTCGACATGAAGGTAGCCCGACCACAGGATAAGGTTGAAATCATGGAGGAAACGCAGCGGGTAGTCACTTCTGACTTCCTCAAAACTGGTCGCCAGCTAAAAAAGAAAGATGAGCAGCTCAAGGCAGCCAGAGAAAGGGTTAGTTTTTTGGAAAAGAAGGAGAAATCCTTGGAGGTAGTTATTGCCCGCATGACCGAAAGGATGCTGACAGTAGAGGGTGAGAGAAATAGGCTTCAAAGCAAAATTGTGAAGATTCAAGTTGTTGACCCTAGCATAATAAATGAGCTACAAAGCAAGAACCAGGAAGTACAAATAAATCTACAAATGAAAGATGAAGAGCTAGAGTGCCTTCGCTTTGAGCATACTCAGGGGATGGCACAAAAAAGGGAGGAGTTGGAGCACCGACAGGCTTAATATGAGAAAAGAATGCAAGAGAAAGAGGTCGAATATAAAGGCCTAAAGGCTCAAATAGAGGAAGAGCTCCAAGAGACAAAAGTTTCTCTAGAGGAGCACTTAGCAAATCACTCCCGAGCCGAGCAGACTTGGAATAAAAAAATGAGTAACTATGCGGAGCAGCTAGCATCCAAGAAAAAGAAAAAGGCAAAATTGGCTGAGGCCATTATTTCAAGAGACGCAGAGATTACTTCGCTTAAAACCTCTCTCTTGCCTTCCCCTACACAACCTTATATCCTTCCACTGGTTAGGCAATTATACATTTCTCACTAGGATAAAATCAAAACATTTTGCCTAACACTGCAGCCTACCCTCTGATTTATCGATAAGGCATCAAGGCTCAGCTAGGAGGCCCATGATACGATTGATAAATTCCCACAATTCATCCTGGAGAAGGTTCCTGGGGAAAAATACTTTCTCAACAAGCTATACTTTGTTTCTCACGAACACCTTGCTGGAGCGGGTATTGAAGATCAGGACGCTGCTGCTCAAACGGCAAACAAATTTATCCATTGCCACTCCGCCTTCCAACACACTAAGGCATTCGTGTCTATTCTAAGTAAGACATTGGATAGCATATGGGGATGTTTCTCCTGATTAGGCAGGATGGGACTACCGTCCCCGTTCCTTGAGGATGGCTCTAATGCCACAACTACACAGATTGCAGAAATTATTGAAGAGATGGAAGGTGACCCGAAGGATTTTAGGGAGTTCAGCCACCCTCCAATGGCAGCCGACATTGAGGCAGTCATTCATCCACTCTCACAACTACTATTTCATATACAAGCAGGGGATGGTTTACCCGATGTACTACCGCACAAAGAAACTATTGACCTACGTGGAGCACAAGAGAATTTGCGCAACATAGTGAAGCCATCCGAAGAGGAGTGGTCACCTTTGCAGGCAGCTCTTTCCAATCTCTGACTCCATTAGCCCTTTGAATAAGGCTCTAGTTTACAGAACCAGAGAATTTTTGGGTTCTCCGTTCCTTAGTCAAAACGCCCCTGATAGTAGCCAAAAGCTGTCGGGTGTATGAATTTTTGTTTAAGCTCATCCCATGCTTGGATATCCTTTTGAATGGAAAATCATTCAAGGGCAGGACCTGCTAGACTTTTAGAAAAAAGTCTCATCAAGTATGTTTGTTCATAGGTGGCGTCCATACAATTGGTTGCAAATTTGCGAACATATTCAATGGGGTTTGTCTTGCCTCTGTATTTTGTAAAATTGGGTGACACATATCCCGAAGGAAATGGAGGCATGTATAAGCTCATGTCGAATGGGTATATGTTTAGATTGTATGATATTTTTGATTTCTTTCCTGAAATGTATATGTTTTGGATAGTTTTCTCTAAACCCATCGATCTTGTTTGGAAGGCATCCATAACAAGGTCATTTGTGGTCCTGTGCATTGTATTGCTTGGTACACCATAGGTCCCCGTTTGTTGTGCATGAATATTGGTGTATTGTGGCGGTATGGATTGTTGTAATATGTATGATGTGTTCGGATTGGCATGTTGTTGGTGTTGAAAAATTAAATTAGGTGTATGTTGGTGAGTATGAATGTGAGATGAGTAGGCTAGGATATGTCCCCCAGCCATGTGTGTCGTTACCTAGGGAATATGGTGACCATGAACATTTTGGTGTATTAGTGATGTCATGGGTTGTGTTATTTGGCCACCTTGTGCAAATTGTTGTGTTTGCACAAGGGGAATGTTTGTATTTGTACCTTGGGAGGAAATGACCTGTGACTGTGTTGTCATGTTAACGTTTTGTTGTTTTCCTTGGATAAAGATACATCTTTTTCCTCCTCCCAAAGGATTTTTTGAAATACCACTGAGCGGATATGTAGAAGGTGTGCTCATGGTAGTAGATGTTGCTATCAGGGGGGATTGTTGTGACTTGATGATGCCCCCGTGGCATTTACTATCATGGTAGAGAGAGGGTTTGAAGAATTTTCCCACATTGTCGAGGAGCCAAAGGTGGTTCCAACTGATTGTGACAGTGTTGTGAATGTTGTGGGCGTTGTGGCAGATTGTGATCCTCCCATGGATGTAACATTTATCGTATTGGAGGTGTTTGCGATGTGAGAGTTAGCATGCACTATTTTTGTAGTGTCAAAGAAAGTATTGCTTGTAGTGTTTGGAGGCTGACCACTATGTGACATGTTATGTGTGTTGTTGTCATTAGGGTACAAAGATGTTAGTCTCAACGTGTTGATGTCGAATCCATGTGGTAACTTAGCTCCTTGACTTAAGAGTATGGCTAAGTATCTATCTCTGTCGTATAGGACCATTTGTTCAACGAATTGAGAGGCCTCTGGATCTTGTGCTGCTACCTCTAGGTTTTCCTCAAGTATTTGACCATATTCATCTTTACACAAGAATGGTTCAAATGGACTATTTGATGAGGATGGTATTGTTGTGAGAGGTTGATCATTTGTATTGCCAAATGGATCGTCGAAAGTCCAATTTGGGTCGTATGTGGGATTATTGACAGTGGAAGTGGGGTCTTGTCAAATTTTTTCCATTTGTCGTTGTTTTTGGAGTCTAGTTTCCACCATAAAATGAGATTGCTCAAATGAAAATGACAACTAAATGCAAGGATGACACTATCCAAGGTCTAAGTTCAAAATGACGACTAGGATGAATAATATTTTTGGATTTTTGGGAATAGAATATGCAATGTCTAGACTTGTAATGCAATTTGAGACAAGGGTACCTAAGCACTTCTAAGTTCAATCTTTGTTTTCAATTTCGGTTACTAAAGGACTTTGTTGAAAAGGACAAGATGACAAGGTCTAAATGACTAGTGAGTTTTCCTAACTAGACTATTGAGTTGGAAAATCTCACAAAAGGGACAATGACTGAAAAAGGGATTGATAATTTAGTCCAAGAGCACCTAGTTTTGAAAGCAATGACATTGCAAATTGTGCTGAGATTTGCCTAATCCAAAGTATCCAATATTTGAAACCTAGGGACAAACTAATGCCTAATGTATGCACCTAAAAATAATGAAGGGTGAAACCTATGGTGAAGAATGCAACTAATGGTCAAAAATTTGAGCAATTTCAAAATTGGTTTCTGACAAAATCCTTTTGGAAACAATGTTTGACAAATGTTTGACAAGGTGTAAACTTCATATTTGACTTTGTGTGACGTTTTACTTGTGACAAGCGAATGCATCATTTGAAGCCGCGAATGCGTCACGGTTTGGCGAATGTGGCTCGAGAACTGACAAATGCGACTCAGTGTGGCAGATGTGACTCTATAAGGTTTAGTTGCGTCGCAACGCATGCAGATGCGGTGTTTGAAATTTTGAATGCAGTTTAACAAAGTGATTGCGTCTCATAAACTCGAATGCGGTTTAACAAATGCGACACAGTTTGTGAAAAATGAGTTTCTTGTCATTTTGATGGAAAATTTGATCTGTCTGATGTTGAATGTTTTGTTCAGAACTGTAAATGTGATGAATCCAGAAAGCACTTGACAAGCATAGTGTTTTGAATGTAAGCAAGCGCACATAAGACAAGTACAATCCTAAGTTAGGCCAGGACAATATTCGCTAGATTCCACATGGGTTTCCCCAATCGCATATCAGTAGTGTGTGAATCCATAAGCTTGGTTGCACGGGCTCCCCCTTACAGTGCACTCTCTTCTCAGGCCAACCAAGCTTCCAACCCCCATGAAACTCCCATGGCAAATTGATCACCTGTACTAAAGACTGCGAAAGTGTGGATGCCTTCACACCGACTGGTGTTGTGCTAGCAAATAGAAGGTTTTTGGCTTACTACACAAAGGTGTTTAATTCGGAAAACCCGTTCGAGTGGCCATACATGGAGAAAGAGATTAATCACTAATTAGGTGGCACTCCAGCCTGAAGAGGTTAAGCTCAACAGGGTTTAAGGGAGTACTACTTTGTCCGTATGACATATCCACACTTGTAATCTTAGGTTTTCCCTTAAGATTCACATTTATATACCGGTCAGGGGTAGCTTGGTTTTAGCTCCATTGCCGGTTTGAGTCGCATTGGGGTGATGAAATCCCCAGACAGGCCCAATTTCTAGAGTTAGTAACAGTTTCTCTTACACCCAGGATCGCACGAATGTGCAAGGGGAGAGGATACTCTGATATACCAAATCATGAAGGTAATAACATATAAAAAATGGGTTTGGTTTTCTGATCACCGAGTTTTCACAAGGTGAGAGCATACTCACCTACCATTTTGCAAACACACTCAGACATAGTAGAAACACAAATTCGTTTTAATTGCACCAAAAGGAAATGTGTATTATACTAAGAAAAAGACAAGCACATTGTTTTGATGTTTAGTCTTCGATGTTCGAACCTGCAAGACCACACATTAGTAGTTTGAATGTTTTCCTTTGACCCATGAAAAGTAACCGCCAAATGCTACAAATCCCAATTAGTAACACAAAACCTATGCTAGCAAGAATGCAGAAAATAACCAAAATAAAAAGAACACAGAAAATAGTAAAAATCTCAATGTAAATGAACATAAAATGTTACCAGTCAAATGCGTCACAACAGAGTGAATGTGTTGCTCTGTGTGTTGAATGCAGCTCGGGATCACAAATGCGGCTTTCCAAACTTCTATTGCAGCTCGACAGAGTGATTGCAGTGTTTGGGCCTGCTTATGTGTTGCGACACAGCAGATGCGTCACGATTTAAAAAAAACTAACTACGTCTCTCCATACCTGTACCTACAAAATTGACAAAAAACACACAAAACCATACGGGAAAAAATAATAGAAAATAGAGTTGGGTTCACCAATGTAACTAAGGGTTTATTTTAGGGTTTGATTAAGGTTAGCAAATCAATGAAGACAATAAACCCAAAGAGATTACAAAATACAATGAAAGCTAAAATAAAGAACAATTATACCTGTTAATCACCGAGACCTCCATGATTCACTTTTGTAACAACTTCTAGCTTGTTGGCTGATATGTTGCCCTTAGATTCGACGTGTGAGTAATCTGGAAATACAAGTCTAAGTCCTACACCAAGCTTTGAAGGATTTGAACGAAGTCTAAATGCCTAATGCCTATGACAATATGAGTGAAATGTCTATGCCTAAATATTCCAGAATAATAATGTAATTCAAGAACATGTAATGTCTCTGTGTAATCGAAAAATGAGAGGAAAATGGAATTTTATAGAAAATTTCATTTTCAATGGACAGATGAGATTGACCTTTGACAGAGACCTAAAACCAGAGGCCCAAATTAAATCTGATAATCCCTAATCAGGGTTAGGGCAAAGTCATTAATCGAGCGGTCGAGATGCCATCTAAGAAGATCGAATCGGCGGTGGAGAATAAATGAGGAAATTAATTCAAAAATAAAGATTTTTGAAAGAAGAAGAAAATTTGGACTTGAAAAGATTTGGAAAATCAAGAATGCTTGAATTACTTGATTTTTGGAGAAAAGTTACCATTTTGAATTTAAATTAATTCAAAATATGGATTTTGTGAAATAATAAATAATCATTTTTAAGATTATTTACAAAGCGGACTATCACTTAAGAATGTTATGACATTTTAAATAATTTCATTTATTTAAAATAGAGAGGAATATTAATTTTGATAATTAAATAATTAAAAATAATTATTTAATTTAGCAGATAAGATTAATTAATTAAATAAATTAATCAATTCATTTAATTATGACAATTAGTGACATATTAAATAAATAAATAAAACTTATTTATTTAATAATTAGAAAGAAATGACTGAAGAAGGGTAATTAAATAAATTAAGAAATTTATTTAATTAGGGGAAGACTTAGATAATTAATGACGTAAATAAATAAATAAGATTTATTTATTTAATAATCATAAAGAATAAAGGACATGAATTAATTAAATAATTATGAATTATCTAATCAATAGTCGAATGTGGACCAAGGACATAATTAAATGTCATAATTATGCTAGGACGAAAGTGGTAAAAATGAAGCTTGCAGGCCTAGGTCATTTTTAGGTGTCTACAGTTCTAGTTAGAGGAGATAAAAAAATTGTCCAATTTGACTTGGATAAGTTGATTTCCTTGCCTTCTATTTGACCAAGTAAAGAGAGATCCAATTAGAGGGATGTCCATTAAACCAACTGAATCAAGAAAGTTTGAGAGGTCAATCATATTATCCGAGTAATCAGTTAAACCTTGTTTTTTTTTAGATGGGTACAACAGGGAGTTGAAATCTCCACCAAGCATCCATAGATCATCTTTGTTGTTTATCATAACTCCTTCCAGTGTATTCTAAACCTCCATCCTATCCAATCTCGAGTTGGGGCCATAGATATTGCCCATATTCCAATTGATGGAAGAATCTCCATCCTCCATACTAACTAGGAGACTATTCTTATTCTTGAATTTCAACTTTCCACCAAACCTCAAAGAGATCTGGCAAGTAGCGATCCATCTAGAGGCACCTTCCCCATCACTTACTTCAAAACCAACTCCTGGCCAAAGCCACTTTAGGGTTTTCTCAAAACTTTCCTTTTTAATTTTTGTTTCCTAGATCAAATGGATATCAGGTTTCACCTCAGCTAAGCAAGCCTTTAGCACATTTTGTTTATAGGGGAAATTTAGACCCCTAACATTCCAAGACAGTATCTTCATGAGTTCAAAGAACAGGAGAGCAATACCAAGTTGATACTACCCTAGGTGGGAGGTTGTACTCCCTTCCTTTTTTGGTTTGTTCCCTGCCAAGGAATCAAGGGTTTTTTTTTCCCTACTGCCACATCTCTTGCTATTTCTTTGATTCTTGTTTCCTTTGATTGGGGTCTACCTACTTTGTTATTTCCCCCTACATATGGTTTTTTTCTTTTTCGTGATTTGGTGTTTATCCATCCTTTTTCATCTTTTTTTTTCTGGTGTGTGTTCCTCCTCCAAGTTTGGTTTAGGGGGTTCATGGTTTGGAGTCAATAACTTTTCCTTTTGCCTTATAATTTCCCCTTCCTCATGGAGCTCATTTTTTTGTTCTTCCTCAGAGTTTGGAGGTGAAGCAAACTTGTTGTTTCCCAAACCTTTGTATAAATCCAACATTTTCTCCAAGGAAGGTGGGGTGGATGGTTCCTTGGTAGCCTTTGAAAACAACCTTTTCATATTTTCTTTTGAAGCATCCTTTTTTGGGGTTGGGTCTTCATCATTATTTCCTTGATTAGGGTCCAAGGCTTTTTCTATGAGTAACAATTCTTTGTTGAGTGTTGAGGTTTCAGATTCCTTTGATACGTTCATTAGGGTCATATTCTCCAAAGGAGCATTCATTTGTGTCTTGATTTGGTGTATCTTTGGTTCAAGAGGAGCTTTGTTGCAAGAACCCTATAAATGCCTAAATTTATTATACCCTTGACAAAACATCATGTCTCTCTCATATTCTATTGGCTGAACCCATTTCCCAAACTTAGATTTTAGAGTAACAGAAGTGGGTAAACCTATGTTAACCTCCACATTCACACATATTCTTGCATAAACCAATCTAGATTTAAGAAGAGTAACTTTGTCAATAGTGACCAAAGAACCAAAGGAGTCAGCAATCCCCTTAAAAACCTTATGATGTCAGAACTCCAGTGGCAACCCAAGGAGCATAGCCCAAGTAGGGGCAACTTTCCCTAGATCTGTAGAGGCATCAAACCCTGGTTTCCACTTGCATAAAGACAAAATATTTTTAAAACTTCTATCAAAGGCCCATGGTCCCCCCATGAGAACCTTTAACATATCCTCAAGGATAACAAAGGTAAACAAAAAAAGACCCTTGGGCATGGCACTTATAGAAACACTACCTTTGGGTTTCCAAGTGTTAGAGGCCCATTTTTGTACCTGGTTTATATTGGGTCATCTAGCAAAGAATTTCCCCACCAAGGACAACTTCAAACCCTCCAAAGCATGTTCAATATTACATCTAGGATGTCCACTTCATCCCCCACCATGGTACAAAAGGTCGACACGGACTTCTAAGGTGTCTTAGTCAAGATTTGACTTCCTACAAGCCTTGCCACATAGGAAGCTACTTTGTTAGCAGAGCATGAGCTATCCTTGCCCCTAGGAGAAAAAAAAAGGTTGATCAAACCCCCAGGCGACAAAATATGTGATTTGCTCGGTGAGTTTTTGGTCCTCTCAAGAAAATCCAATAGTAACTATTGGAATTATATTATGGAAAAGATTCAGAAGAAGCTAGCTGGGTGGAAAGGAAAATTGCTAAGGTTTGATAGGAAGGCTCAACTCTTAAAAGCTTCTTTACAAAACATGCCTATCTATTATCTCACTCTTTTCAACATTCTTGCCTATATTGCTAAGAAAATTGAAATGATTCAAAGGAGGTTCTTATGGTTAGGTGTGGAAGAAAGGAAAAGAATGGTGCTTTTTATATGGGAAATTGTTTTCACTCCAAAGAGGGGAGGAGGATTGGGTATAAGAAGAATAAAAAGGTTCAATAAAGCTCTTGTGGAAAAAATGGGTTGGTTTCTTCTGGAAGGAGAAAAATATTGGGTACAAATTCTATGGGCCAAATACTTGGGTAACAAGGATGTTTGTTGTTTCCTCAAGAAAAATGAACTTCCATGTGGTTCTATCTTTTGGAATAACCTGCTAAAGGTGAAAGACACTCTAAAAAAATGAGAAAATTTGAGAATTGGAAATGGGATTAGAGCTTACTTTTGGGAGGATGCTTGGTCTACCTATGCTCCTTTGTCAGCTAGTGACAACCTCCAACAAATTAGAATCAGATTGAAGAGAATAATTGGAAAGGTCTCTAATTATTTAAATTGGGATGGTTTGAGACCAAAATGGATTGACTTCAGGAACTATTTGAATAATGTTGTTCATAGGGGTGGCGGACAAATGAATTGGGATGCTTCTTTGGACTCCCTCTTGAGACAGATTGGGAACCTTGATCTTTTCTCAAGAAATAGGAATGATGAGAGGATTTGGATAAAAAATGCTTCTGGGCAATTTTTCAGCTAAATCAGCTTTATGAGACTATGGATTTGTAGCCTCTCCATTTAAGGACCTTTAACTAGAATATAGTGTGGAGCAAGAACTTAATCCCCAAGATTAATTACTTCTAGTGGATAGTGATTCATGGAAAGATTCTTACAATTGACAATCTTAAGAAAAGGGGATAGTATTTGGTTAATAAATGTTACCTTTGCAATGAAGAGGAAGAAACAATTATGCATCTACTCTTTCAATATTCTTATGCTCAAGAATTTTGGGATTTTTTTCTAAAGATTTTGATGGTTGACTATTTTTTCCCTCCTTCGGTTAAAATGTTTGTTGATTGTTGGAGTATATGCCCCTATTTTCACAATATAATTCTTGACCTCTAAAGAAAAGTCCCCCCATTCCTCACTTGGGGTTTGTGGAAAGAGAGGAATAATACGGTCTTTAGGGATGTTGCTAAAAGTAGTAAAGAGTTATATATGTCGATCAGGAAATAGATTCAAGAGAACATAGAAAGTTGTAAGTATGTTCCCTCAAATAAAGGGCCTTCATATCAAGAGATGAGAATCAAGCAACAATGGGGAATTTCTCATGATCTTAAAAATGTTAATTGGGCTAAAAAAATTATTAGGAAAAGCACTATTTGGATCTCCCCAGAACCGGGGTGGATTAAATGTAATTCTGATGGATGTTCAAAAGGGAATCCAGACCTGGTGGGGGCAGGTGGAGTTGTTAGAAATGATCCTGGCATCTATGTGGTTGGATACAACAAGGGCCTAATAACAATAACAAATAATTTGGCGGAATATGTTATCTCAAAGATAATGGCTACACAAAGGTAATTTTGGAGGGTGACTCCAAGTTAATAATTGATTATTTAAACAATAAAGAAAAGGTCCCTTGGGAGATAAAATATCTTTTGGATGACTACAAAAATATGTTACAATCTTTCCAAAGTTGCAAGATATGCCATACCTTTAGGGAAGGCAACAGGGTTGCTGATGCCTTGGAAAATTTTGGATTTAGGTAGGACATGTTAAAATATTAGGATTTTTCCAATTTATCAAACCAAATTAAGGAAATAATTTCTAAGGATAGATTGGGGAATTTGATTTATCATGGACAGAATGATAATAATTAAAAATAGTGGCTCACAGTGTCATCTAGCTATCAACTTGGTTGTTGTCTTTCTTTGGTGGCAATTAGGCAAGCTAATAAGATGGATTGGGAGGTACGATATTAAAGGAAGTGGTACGCCAGACCTAAAAGACTTGAAAATAAAGGGGTGGAAAGGACATATTGTTTTGGAAACCTCGTGTGTTAAAAAGAAAGATGTTAATGTGGGTATAGGGATCATTATTCACACCTCTAAAAATCTTGTGTTTGATTTTGGAAAAGACATTTTGACATGTGTTATCACCAATGTGAAGGAGAGTAATAAAAAAAGAGTAATCATGGCTCATAAAGGTGGTGGAGTTGTCAGTTATCATAATGAAAGGATTCAAAAATATGAAATTTGGCTTTGCATTCAAATCGATTATTTTAAACAAACTGCTAGAAGGTTCGAGTCATTATTCTTGCAAATGTAAAGCCACCAAGTCTCTATCAAAACTAAAGCTTGTGAATTACCTATTGCTACTGTCATGAACGAGGAATGCTGAAGAGATGAGTTTTTAATCCTTCCTAAGAATTATTCTACCAAGGAAAAAACCATGGGAGGCCCTAGAAAAAGGATGAAGCCGAGTAAATACGACTACTTGAGAAAGAATGTGGAGCTTCGGGTTTTTTTTTAGCGAGCTAGGTTTACCCCTTACTTTGCAACCATGGAGGGTTACAACGAGTAGTTGAGCTACAAATTTGTGAATGCCTAGAAAGATGGGGAATTTGAGTTGGGTGGCCTTCATTTTACTGTTGATGCTAAGCTCATAGACAAAGTCGATGAGGCTTGCATATGAAGGGAAGAAGGTGGCTAAGGTAAGCACTGGTAAATATCAAACTTATATTGATAAGTTTTTTGAGGCTAAAGAAAAAGCTTAGAGATTTCAAAATGGTTACTCTAGGGTTTTTCTTCCTCCACCATACCATAATCTTTGCTTCTTTGTTATGAAATACTTTATGTTGGAAGGTCGTTTTTAGTCTATCCATGGTTATCACTTCTTGATTTTGAACCACATCCGACATCTTGAGAAAATTAATTTACCATTTTTCCTCTTTTCTTCCCTGAGCCAAAGCTTTACCAATGGAACCAGCCCTCCTTTACACCAGGGTTTGATTCATGTGATATGTAAATATGTCCTTGCTACTTCCCTGCAAAGAAATTTTTTCCTAAATTTTCTGTAAAACCCTACTCCCAAGAGTTCTATTAAAATTGAGCTTATAGAAATTAGGCCCCACTCCCTGACCAAAGACTCTGCTAAGGCCTCCCCCAATTATGTGGACCCCTCTTGGTCGGACCTACTTAAAATTACTCCAAAAAAATGTAGTGTTGCTCCCATTGCTCCTACTGTGAACAAGAAGAGAAAAAAACCCAACATTATAACAATACCTAATGATAATGACAACAACCCTAAATGTTCCACTCTGGTAAGTCAAAGATTGACTTGTCTTGATTTGGTTGCATCGAAGGGGTCTGATAATAGTAAAAATTCAAGAAGTTCAAAAGAAAAGAATGTTGAAGGGTCTCTAGATAGTAAGGGGAAGAAGGTGGTAAGGGAGGAAAAGGCTCCATCATTTGAGGAAGTGTTAGACATCCTTGAAAGCAGTGGGTCTCCTAAGGAGGATTCAGGGTTGGAGGAAGTGGAAGACACTAGCCATGAGGAGGAGGAAGGGGATTTGTAGCAAGAAGATGGGCATGATGCTAAAGAGGACACTGATATGACCATTGAAAAAGGAGATGATACTAATGACCTGGAGGATATGGAGATTACTAACCCTAGTAACGATGATTTAAAAGATAACATGTCAGGTTTAGATACTATTAGAATTCAAAGGGTGGAGGAAAGGATGGATTTGTTGGAAAAAATGATGCAAAAGGATGATAATTCCAACAAGTTCCAGACACTTGAAAGTGTGGTGAAGAGTATGTGCAAGTTCATGGACATGGTTATGAAAAAATATGTCATGGCCACTATCTCGGGACAAGAAAAATAAAAGAAACAACAAAGGAAAAAGGAAAATAACGACGAGGCCAATTTTTCTGGAAAGATGGAGCTCAAAGGTAATTTTGAAGATTATGTTGAAGACCTATGAAGGCATGGAGCCTGATTGAGGATGCTTAATCCTCGGCTCTTGTTCCTCATGCTTTTTGTTACTTGCTTCCATGAATTTTTTTATCTATTCTATAAGGTGTTTAGTTGGTAGAGGTTGTAGGTGCCTCGATTATTATATTTCTAGTTTTATTTTTGTTAAGAACTCTTGTTATCGGTTGGATACTTTTTTAATTTTATGATTTTATAACCTATTTTTGTGGATGGATATTAAGATGAACTAGTTATATCTCTTTGGGATTACTGATAGGTTTATAATGTTTGATGTGGTGGGTATAAGCTAATTTTTTTTGGTTGATTGGGGTTGGGGGAAGTGGTTCTCTTTTTGTTTTGCTTCCTCTGTTGTGTTGTTTTGTCTAGCTATTGGTCTCTAGACTATTGTTCTTGTGTAAGGGTTAGGGCCCTTTCCCTGCTTAATCAATAAATAAAAAAACCTAATAGATGCTAGTTTACCAACTAGGGAAAACATCTCACCAGAGTATATCCCCTTAATTCATAGGGATATCCTTTTATAGCCAACCTTGCATTATACTTTTCAAAATTGCTATATAAACTAATATTTTTCTTTAGCACCCATTAACAACCAATGGATTTCCATCCATCGAGTAACTATACCAAGTCTTATTTATCATTATTTTTTAATACAAATATATCATCATATATATCAACTCTATAGTAATCAAAATCACCTGTATCCATCACTACCTTCAAAATTCTAGGCTTTGTGATATTAGTGATCAATAAAAAATAGAATCTCCAATTAGGAGTATACATGTTTGGGTTTAGTCTATGTTGAGTGGAATTCCTCAAGAGTTGGGGTAGAAGTTCTACCTCCTCTTTTGAACTATTATAACTATCTAATCTCTCCTCATCTTTTGATTCTTCATGAACTTCTAGTTTAACCTTATCAATCTTTAGGGTTATTTGAACCACATATTTCTTCCTATCCTCTTCTAACTACAACACTATGGAGGAAGGCTTAATCTCTCTAAAATCAAAACTTTTATTGTACAAAGATCTCTCATTTATAAGATTCCAAAGCTTGTAACCTTTCATAGCAACACCATAGCTTATAGATACATTTCATTTCCTTTTCTCTAATTTTGACTATTTTCCCTTAGGCACTATGTTTTTTTCTCACAACCAAAAACTATAAAATGTTGTAATAGCATATTTTTCCTATTCATTCTTCTATATGATTCTTATCAATAAGAGTTAATGTAGGAGACTTTTTAATCAAGTAACAAGCAATAAAAAATAATTTTAACTAGGAATTTTGTTCTATTATGATTTCACAATGAATATTCCTATCCATTTTTGTTAACATCATATTTATTACTTTTGCAACAATACTCTTATAATGGGATATGGAGTTTTCTTATGTCTCGCAATATCATGCTCTTTGTAAAATCTATCGAAATATACAGAAAGAAACTTTCCTCTATTCTTAGTCCTCAAAACCTCATTTCCTTTGTACCACTTTGGTTTTCTAAAAGAAACTTAAACTCCTTAAACTAACTAAAGACTTTAGATTTTTTAGAAAATACACTTGCGCCCTATAATTAACACATATAAAAGATACATAGTATAAAGGCTTAAAAATTTAAGGAAAATTAACAAGAAAATACATTTGAATAAATTAAATCCAAAAACCTAAAAAAAATATGATAAATAGAATAAAACTAAACATAATTTTGTTTTACATATATACATTGTTCATAGAAATCAAATTCAGGAGTACAATCATTCATCCCCTCAACAAGATTTTTATTTTTTAGTTTCCTTAGACCCTTATAACCTATATGATCTATTCTATATTTCTATAACATGTTTCCTCTATAGGTAACTTGATTTATAAAGTGAGATCTTTCTTAGGTGTCAAATAAGAACAACCATCAAAAGTAGACACTACACTCCTCTTTGTTGTTTTTCTAATTATGAAGGTGTATATTATATATCTTCACTATGGGTACAAAATAACTATTATAGTAGACAATTTATGTATCTAGCTAAAATAGAGTGCTCTTGTAAATACCTTTAATGAGCACCATATCTCCTCACACCATCTTACACCCTTGATTAGAAGGTTCATAACCATTTCTTGATTCTCATTCCAATAGATAGAATAATAATTCCCAAAAATGATAATAAAATACTCAAAAACTATTCATTTATAGCTCTTATCCCATATATAAATCCACTCACCTCTTTATGAGTTATATGGTTGCCAAGGCATATGGAAATCACCAAGGAAAAACTCCTAATTCAACCAATTTTTCTTTCATCTCTTAGAGGCTATTATTTTTTAATTACACTATTTATCAAAGGCTATTCAGTTATACAATCGATGCAAGAGCATCTAGGGTGTAAAAGAAATCTTGCATCACCCAAAAAAAAAAAAAAATCTTTTCAATAAGGGCTAAATTTAGTAGGGTTACTATTTTTAGTAAGTTTGAATTTATGCACGGTTGGATGCAAAATCTTACACAGACCTCTAGAATGGTGAATTGAAGCCAATGGTGAAGAAATCACTTTAATATCATTTGTCATTTGTGAGATATTTCAATTTCAATTTCCAAAAATCCTGTTAAAAATATTCGAAGTCAAATTTGAGGCCCTTAGAAGCTCCAGATGGGCCCGAAATTTGGTGGAAATCCAAAGTAATCTACCTTTAAGTACTACTTCATGAAAAAGCACCTTCTCAAGATATTTTTAAAAAGGTATTATAATTAAAAATCCAATGGTTAGATCGAAAGCTATGACCCTACGAAGTTGTACCACCAAATTGGGATAAATTTTGAAATATCTTCTTGTGGGGGTTACACTTTCTAGAAGATTCTAGGTCGGTTAAGCATTCTAGATAAAGGATGTGAATGGGGGTTACATAAGGCGGTGGAGTAGAGTATATTGTGGCTCTAATTTGGAGATTTGCAGATCTATGCAATCAGAAAGCTCATGTGATGGAAGTTGTAATGTTGTAATTTCATTTCATTCTAGTGATAATAGAAAATATTTTCTTCCTTCTTGCATTTTGGTTTGTGCAATTCTTTGTGTTGTGGTGAGTTTCAAATTGTAAGGGGGTACCCTTCATCAATAATCAAATCCAACTTTTAGTTCCACTCACCCTTTTATTTTTATATTGCAACATGATTTCATTTAGAAGGCCCAAAAAATTTGTCTCTATTGGAACATGTTTGTCGTTGTGTCAAAAGATCAACCTGTTAACACCCAATACAAACGCTAGAGATAAGTGGATCCAAATGAGATAGTTAGTCAATGTCTTGAATTTGAAGGGAGATGTTGGAAATTAGTCCAACAACCCCCCCCTCAACTTCACTCGAGGGGATTCAAACTCACGACTTGACTATGATAGATCATTTGTTAGAACATGCTTGTCATTGTGCCAAAAGATCGACATGTTAATGCCTAATACAAACACTAGAGATGTTGGCAATTAGTCCATCAATCTCATTTATTAATAAAAATTCCTTAGATGTCTTATGCCATCCCAAAACAAATGAGTATGATACACATATTCCACTCTATAGCAACATATTTATACACTAATTTGATGATGAACTTCACTATTGGGCTCTTTAGCAACACCTTACAATCTAGAATGAAATGTCAAAACTTTAACTACATCTAATTTATTAGATCAAGAAGAGTGAGATGGTTAAATGGAGAATAAGGATGTTTTTATATTAACATTAATTTCAAAATGATAATTTATAAATAGGAATTTATGATAAATTAATAGATATGTGTAATGATTAAAAAATAGATCATTATTGTTGGACCAAGGGGTCATGAATTCCTGTTTTTAGTCATGATGATTGTATTAAACCATAGAATTAGGATATTTTTTATTATCATTGTGGTATAATTTAGAAGAGATTAAACTCATGTCAAAGGAATTTCTAAGGAACTTAAACATCTTATAGATGCCTTATAATAGGTTGCATGTGAATTAACAAAGCATAAAACCTAGAATGACAAAATCATTAGTTTTCATAAGTGGGGAAACTGTCTCAACTATAAATTTTGAATTTAAAACTTGGTGAAAGTGTTGAATTCATATTGAACATGAAATTTTTGAAATTGCCTCTTAGAGGAAGCAATGAGTTTTTCACTATGTGGACAAACATGAGATGTGAAGAGATTTGAATGTTTCATCTCATCTTTTTGATGTATGATCTTTAATTTTGGTGCCTTTAGAGTACATGGGAAAGAAATTTATTCATTAAAAGAATATTTCGATGGTTGGCTCTCATTAGAAACCTTTATAGTACTATTTTATGTAGAAGCATAGGCTTTTCAAGGTATAGAGGCATATTTCAAGTGTTTGGAGTTGGTAGTAATCATTGTTCAAGATTGAATTAACCCTACATTAATTTTATATGCTTTTAAAAGACTAAAAGATAATATAATGAGGACCAAAACCTCATTCTTATTTATTTTTCTTCTCTCTTGAGAATTTCTTCAAGTGTAATACATGTGTCTCATTCATATTTATATTTTTTTTGTGTTTTGGAGTGTGGATTCAACTAATTCAAAACTAGGAAAATATTTATTTTTCGTACCCCAACTTGGTGGAGTCATAACTTCTAGCCTACTTAAAACATTAGGATGCAAGGTGTTGAGACACCTTTCCCAACATGCCCAACTAAAATATTTTGATAAATGCAAATAGTCCCCTCCACAAATATAGCAAGGGGGTCACATTTACATGTTACCATTTTTTTAAAGAAAAATCCCTATAATAAATATGACTAGGTCCACCTACATTCTTTATCCAAGACTATTAAATGCAATTCATAAACTTATAATAAAAGAATGAAATATTACAAATCGCTCTCCCAACTTATTTTTAATTATCATAATTATTGAATTAACTTTTATTGTGACTCACATTAAAATTAAATTCACAAATAAGGTTTTTGGTTAATCAATCTTCATTATTAAAATTAAATTCATGAATAAGGTTTTTAATTATCATAATTATTGAATTAAATTTTATTATATTAAACCAAAGTTCTTACATATGTTGGAAGGAAACTGTAAATATATAACTAGATATGTTGAGAGGATTATTCAAAGGCCAACAATTCTCTAAAGAACTCCAAAAATATAGATCACTAAAATATAGAAATGATCATTTTTGTGATATTTTCTAGATTTGACCATGCAACTCACATCCAAATGCTTTAGAACTTTGTTGGATCATAAGACATATTTGAATGGGTTTGAATATACTATAATGAGTTCTCAAATTGAGGAGCTCTATATGACATATTCTATGAAAAGTTATGATAGTTGTAAGAGTAGTTTCTAAAATAACTTGGAAGACTATGACCAAATTGAATATTATAATTTGTGCCATTTTGGATGTTGCTTGTGGGCCCATGGATTTAGTACATGGTTTTAGAAACCACTATTGGCTTATGGTTCAATATTTACCCATAAAATATGTGTTGGAGTATATATACTTGATTGTTAGATATTATTATGTTACTAGAATTACTCTAGCATTGTATGTTGGTGATAATGCTATAAGGGCATGTCCTTAATGTTGTATTGAAACCTTTTTTTGTTGATAGTATATGTTTTTTTGTGTTTTGGAGTGTGAATTTTTTCTTTCAATAGGGCTTTCCCCACACAAATCATCATGTTATGGAACATTATTCTATTGTGTATTTTTCCTTTCAACTATAAAGATTTAATTTACAATATATGCATACCTCTTCTCATATATTAGTGTAAGAATCATATTTTGCACCTCTACATCCTTTCAAGGTTCCTATTTTTTATCAATCAATGTCATGGGTTTCTATTATATTTATTTTTATCAAAAAATATTTTGTCTTATGTTTTGTTACCATTACATCCTTTAAAAATTAGAACTATTTTATTTATTTTTATCAAAAATTATTTTGTCTTATATTTTGGTTTGTTGGGTGGGCAGTCCATTGTTACATCTTTTCTGGCACTGTTATTTTTTGTACAAGGTTTTAGGTACCCTTCAAAACCTATTTATTGTTAATAAAAAACAAGACATGTTTGTAGACATTCTTACAATTATTTAATAGTTTATTCAACTACACAATATCTAATGCAAGTAGAGAGTTGTTTCCTTTTGAGCCTAATATTGGCACAAGAGAGTGGAATTGGAGAAATAGGTCAATGGTAATAAAAAGGGATGATGGAAAAAATAGTTCAAAAATTTGGAATATGATGTTGCAAAAATTATAGGAACTCTAAAAAATGGAAATCTTGAGAGAATCGTGTAGGTCTTGCTAGAGGAAAAATGAGTACCAAGAAGAAAAGGAACCTGAGAAAATAGAGCTTGTATAGGGAAAGGCATCCTATTGTGAAATTTTAAAGTTGAAGAAAATTTTAATATACAACCTTTTGATGGTGATATAAGTTCTAAGAATCTTTATTATTGGGTTTCTCAAAAGGAGGTATATTTTAGTCTGTACAAATTGAATCGTCATCAATAATGGGCATACTCTTACATTGTATGATAGTTATTGACATTCTTTGAAATTAAAAGGGTTCCATCAATCTCCAAGTGGGATGATTTCAAGGGGATACTAAAAATTAACTTTAACCAATTTTCCATAAATGAGAAGGGTTATGTAATGGATTGAGTTTAGGAAAAGGTATGGATGTAGTACATTCAATAATATATCTTAATTTTGGGAAGAGGGTGGTTTTATATGGAAATGATATTATGGACAATGAGATCTTGATATATATAGTTTGTTTGAACACATAAAAATGTTATTAATTATAAAAAAAACTGACATCGATGAAGCATGTGTCCAAGCACATTACTTAGAGTTAGACAAGAAGGGAAAATTTTCCTACAAGGAGATAGTAGGGTCAAGAGAAACACAAATGTGAAGATAAAAATAAGGATAAGACCAAAGGAAAAGGATGTCACATCTCCATCAAATCCAAAATTCAAACACAAGTGGAAGTTTCATTAAATTTCATTGTGAGAAGAATGAACATTAAAAGGAGAGATGTTGGAAACTACCTATAGAGTTACCATATTTATGGATGAAGAATAAAGAAAAGAATATCACATATGTGAGAAAAGGGAGGAAAAATAATTATATCTTAGATGTTGAAAGATATTTACTTGTATCACAATTTATAAGGTTGTTCATGAGGTTGGTGATGGATCTCTCAAAGAAGAGGAACTCACTAAACTCCTCTACATTAAGATTCAAGTAAAGGAAATAATTTACATACCTTGAATGATTCACATTCCTAAGAAAATTTAATTTCTCAAAATTTATTTGATGAGCTTGATTGAAGGTTCAAAACCATCCCCATCTATATTTAGGAGTGTGGTTGAATCAAGATGTGAAATTGGTTTGTAAAATATAATATAAGTTGCAATCAAGAATTTAGAGATGAAGTATTGGTTGTTGTGATATGTTTAGATGTTTTTGGTATTATATTAGGAATTACATACCTATGTGTTAGATATGTTACTTATTTTTGAAGAAGGAAACAAAAAAATCTCTATTTTAATGGGAAAATTTTCACCTTGAATGCCTATGTTGTAAAGTATAAAATATATACATGGAAAGAACTTCACAAGTAAAGACATTGAAAAAAACTAGCAGAAGGAATAATCTCTTATTGTTGGATGGAAAGGAAGAAGAACAAGGAGATGATCAACAAGTGTACTCAAATTTATTTCTTTATTTTAAGGGCTTTCCTTCTCATAAATAGATTGAGCATGAAGAGAAATTATCAACTTTTGAGGAATGTTTGAATTATTTTCCTTCTAGATTAAATTATGATGTTTTATTTGGATCACTTATGGAATTGAGACCTATCAAATATTGTCAATTTTAGATTTAGAGCAAGTGTGCTTGAAAGGACTATTATTGATTTAACCCAATTGGTGTCCTAAAGAAGACATGGGAAAGATGCTTCTTCACTTTTTAGATTCAGGTAGGATTTGGGGGCCCAAAATCCTCCTTAGTGTGGAGACATGATCCCAAAAAAAATCCTTATCTTTGGATCATTAGGAACATAAGTTTCCATTTCTAGTCATAAAGAATGTCTTAGGCCTTGGAATCAAAATTTCATAGATGTCTAGTGTGGTACAATGTAGAACAAAATTATACTTATATCAAAGGAATGTCTAGGGTGATCTAGATCATTTTAAAGATGCCTTGGAATAGGGATGCAAGTAATGTAGTAGAAAAGCTAGAATGAAAAAATCACCAATATCCACAAGTGGTAAAATTATCTTAATTGTATGAGTTTCAAATCCATCCATATATGAAGTAGAGAGTTCATTCCAATTGTGGTATTTTCAAAATCACATCTCAATAAAAGTTGTGAATTTGTCACTTTATGGATAGAACATGAAATGTGAACGGTTTTGATATCTCATCTCACCTTTTTGACATTTAATATTCTATTTTGGCACCTTGAGAGTATATGGAAAAGACATAAATTCATTGTAATAGTGTTTGGAGGGTTGGATCTCATTATAAAACTTCATAGTGCTCATTTTAATACTATTGTATGTAGAAGAGCAAGGTTTCCATGGGGTAGGGATATATTGCAAGTATTTGGAACTATTTGTAACCAATGTTAAAGTTATAATTCACCCTCAATACATTGTAAGAACTTGTAAAAGACTAAAAGATAATGAAATTAAGAGCAAAAACTTTTACCCTTATAAAATTTTATTTATTTTTAATGATTTATCTAAATATAAAAAATATAACTTGATCCTTTTATATATTTATCAAACATTTATTTATACTATGTATTTCTTATTATATTACAACTACAATAAATATATTTAACAAATAAATTATTATTTTTTAATCAATTATATTTAAATATACTTATAAGATTAAAAAATAAAAAATTAATAATTAATAAATACTAAAAAAAAATCTCTTTTAACACATTATAAATCAAATACTAACTATTAAAACAATATAACATTAAACTATTAAATATATTTAAAATTATATATTAAAAAGTAACATTTAAAATATTTAATGTTTTCTACATATAAATATACTAGAATATATTTAAATACAACTACTACTTTTCAACATTTGGAATATCCTACATAACAAGACTCCCTTTATACTCATTTACTACTACATTTTCATTGTCATTACAAAAAGACAATAGCCCACATAAAAAAAGGGTTAAATTTGTATTCTTTGAATATTATTTGCCTTTTGGCCATAAGTTGGAAAGTTATCTATGACTTTTTCCCTCTCCCAACAAATATCTTTTCCCAAGCCCAACAAATTTAACTTTTTCATTGGCCCAACGAATATATAAAAGACAAATATAACTTATACTTGCCATTTTTAGCAATTTGCAAGGTCATCTTTAGTATTCCAAAAATGGCACCAATGCATTATTAAGTGAATTATTGCATCTTTCTATTCTTCATCATCATTATTGTTGTCACTAAAAAGTAGGAAGAATCCAAATATAGTTGTTGTAACTAAAAAGTAGGAAGAATCCAAATATAGTTTTAGTATTGTCTTGACAATTAGTAGATGTTACTTAGGATGCTACTTTATTAAGAGAGATATTAGTAACTATTAGAAATATGTTAAGAGGCTTAGAGTTTATATTAAAATATTAATTGGAAAAAAAAATTAAAAATTAAGGTTGTTTAGATTATTTAAATTATGTGAATGGTTGTTAAAATTAATTAAATTATATTTAAAATAAAATAAGAGTTTTATTAAAGTCCTCTTTAGAAAATAAGAATATGTAATTATAAAATAAAATCTAAATAGAAATATAACTATACATACTATTGAAAGTAGAAAAAGGTTAGGGCGGTGGGCCTAACTCGATTGGCGAAAGCACCCTGTTGCAAGCAAGGGGTCACAAGGTCTAGTCTCCCCACCATCCCCGTGGTACCGGAGGGCATGTCGCACCAATGTCATCGGTCATGTGAAAAAAGTTTACCAAGTGCACTGCAATTTATAGGGGGACGAATACCCGACCGATTCTTGCAGTCTAAAAAAAAAGTAAAAAAAGGTTATTTGATAAAAAATGAGGGAGCAACAATTAAGGAAAAAAGTAGTAATTCAAAAATCATGAAAAAGAATAGAGATCATCTTGTTAAACAATGTCATCCAACTTCATATAGGAAGGTGATAGAAAATAATCGTGATTGTCGACTCAAAAAATTATGAAAGGAATTTCTCCTTGTTTTGAAGACCTCTAGCATGTTGTTGCACACAATTGAAATAAAATTGATTGTAAACATGCAAAGTTTGACAAGCTACATATAGGTTTGTGGTAGTCTAATAAGAATTGATTGAATGTTGGCAGGCCCTTGCTTTTTTTGAATCCATTATTTTATGGTGAGGCCAATTGATGGTTCTTGTATTTTTTGCATGATTTTTTAGTGATATTTGTGTCAAGTGAATAAGGAAGAAACTATAATAGGTTATATTTAAATAAAGAGCTTCTAGTAGAAAATTGGGTATGAGCTTTTGAATCATACATAGTTTTCTACCATAAGATCTTTATTTAATTATAATGGACTGTGCAAATATCATGTCTTTGATATAGCTAGTTATGTTGAAGATGCAACTTACAATCATGAGATCTTTTTGAAGGAGAACAAGAAGTAAGAAATTCCAAATGATCATTTCATGCTTTAAGCATCTTCTTAAAGGTTATAAAACAAGTAAAGAATGTGAGATAGTGGAAGGAGTAGAGGGAAACGAGAGTGATCAATGAAACATTTCTTGTTCATAATCAATTTATTGGTTTGACCTCCATTTAGTCAAACAAAACTAGTCAAGGAGTTCCCTCATATAAAAGAATCATATGTAGGCTAGAAGTTATGACTCCACCAAGTTGGTGTGCCAAAAATAAATATTTTTATGGTTTTGAATTAATTAATAAATTAAAAAATTAGGATGCGAGGTGTTGAGAAACCTTTCCCAACATGCCCAACCAAAATATTTTGATAAATACAAATAGTCCCCTCCACAAATGTAGCAAGGGAGTCACATTTACATGTTACCAATTTATTTCTTTAAAGAGAAAGCCCTATAATAAATGACTAAGTCCACCTACATTCTTTGCCCAAAAATATTAAATGCAATTCATAAACTTATAATAAAAGAATGTAATATTACAAATCCCTCTCCCAACTTCTTTTTAATTATCATAATTATTGAATTAACTTTTATTGTGACTCGCACTAAAATTAAATTCATGAATAATATTTTTGGTTAATCAATCTTCAAGTAAAAGAATTTTCTAAATATTTTATTTTAAAAAGCATAAAAAAAGAAAAAAAATCACAATGCGATGATACCCTCAACTTAGTTCAAGTGTGAAGACATTATGTTCTTCTCTCGTCTATTATTCAATTCCTACTCCCAATAATCCTTTTACAACTTAAACATTCAATTTCTCCTCCCCATGTTTATGACCAATGTTTACAATAATTAAAGAGAAACTTAAGATTAACAAAGATATTGCTAGGTAGGCCTAAAAATCATCATAGAACTATAAGATTTGGAAGGAAACATGATGATTTAGACTCTCAAATTGCCTAGATTAAAAAATTCCAAGTTGGTGTGTGTTCTTTGAAGGGAAACATGATGTTTTATTTTTTATATGGCACAACAATGCACAATATTTGATAATATTATCTCAAGAACACTTAGATTCATATAATAAGTCTGAGTATAATAAGAAGGTCCATGCTCACCCCTTAGATGTGAGCAACATGTATGATCAAAAATTCTAGATGAAATTTTAGACTATTTCATCTACACACTTATCATACACATATCTAATAATGGATTCTACCTTTTATGCACATTGGAAATTCAAGAGTTTGATGATGCAAAAAAATATTTGCACCTTAAATGAATTTATATTTAAGCATATTTGTTCATCCTATTGCCCTTCCATGATTTGTTATCATGAACTTTAATACATTGTTTATATTATCTTAGAACTTTCGTGCTTTGACACACAAATATCTTGTTTAGTTTGGAATCAAAACTTAAATTCCATATCCATTATGTTCTTATACTCAAATCTCCTTTATTTCTATCCTCTAGAATTTATCCTTGGAAAACATTTCAAGTGTTAGATTGACCTTTAGTCAATGTGTATTACTACCCTAGATTTAATATCTTCTTGAAAACTCAAAATTATTGTATCTCATATTTTTTCTAGAAACAAGCCTAAGGAAAACCTTTCCTCTTCTAGTCCTATCACAAATGTAGTTGGCAATTATCCATGTGTGAGTTGCAAGTGCTAACATGATTAATATTGGAAAATACATGATAAAATTTTATTAGGACAAATTGGAACCTAATGAACTTGAAATATATATCTACATAAAGATCTCCTTTGTATATTCTAACAAAAAAATTATGTTCATGATGGATTGTACAATGTCATTTGAAATGATGATAAATTAAAGTTCATTAAAGGTATAACTGAAAGAAATTTTAAATTATGCCCACTTCAATTTATATTTTAAAAGAACATTATGTCAAACATTAGTGACAAAAAAGGATTGTTCAATTTCTTAAAAAAAATAAAAACTCATGACATTGAGTGATAACAAATAGACACCTAACCAAAAAAATTGTGATAAATACAAATAGGGGCTAACATTTGTGTGTCCTCAAATTTAAACCAAAGATCTCACTTTAAAGAGAAAACTCTAAAATGAGCATGACTAGGTCCACCAACATTCTTTACCAAGAATGTCATATATGTACTTGTCTCAAACTTCTAATAAACATAATACAATATTACAAAGTCCTCTCCCAACTTCTTTTTAAACACCATAATTATTGTGTTATCGTTTATCATGACTTCCCAAAAATTAAATTGATGAAGAAGGTTCTTTTTTAATCAATCTTCAATATAAAAAAAAATCTAAATATTTTATCCCAAAAAGTGCAAAATAAAATAAAATAGAAAAAAGAAAGTTCATTTTCACAATGCTCACTAAGACAATACTCTCAACTTAGTGTAAGAGTGAAAAGATATGCTCTTTCCTCATCTATTATTCAATTCTTACTCCTATTTTCTTTTACAACCTAAACATTCAATTCATCTTCTCAATGCTTATGAACAACTCATACAACTATTAAGCAACCCAAGGTAAATAAAGATCTTGCTAACGAGACAATGATTTTTAATCATAGTTGTGGGACTTGAAAGGGAAACATAATTATTTGAACTCTAACATTGCCCAAATAAGAGGTTTCCAAAGTGTAATAGTTATTATAGTTTCCAAAGTGTTTAATAATCCATTTTTGTGTGTTCTTTGAACAAAAACATTGTTCATTTTTTATATTGCACAACAATACACAATATGTGATAATATTAGGTGTAAGGATACTCATAGGTTCATGTGACAAGTTTGAGTATAATAATAAGGTTCATGTGACAAGTTTGAGTGTAATAATAAGGTCCATGCTCACCCCTTAGATGTGGTAACATTTATGATCAAAAGATCTAGAGGATGAAATTTTAGATCAAATTATCTACTCACTTATCACACATCTCTAGTACAATAGAGCCTACCTTTTATGCACATTAGAAGGTCCAAAGTTTGATGATGCAAACAAATCTTTATACCTAAAATTATGCATTACTTATACTATCTTGAAACTTTTTTCTTAGTTGACACACAAATATCTTGTGTAGTTTGGAATTAAAACTTAGAGTGCCTATCTTGTATTTTCCTCTAATCAAATCTCCTTTGTACCCTTCTATCCTATGAAATTTTTAATTGGAATGTATTACAAGTGTTAGATTGACCTTTAGTCAATGTGTGTGTTACTACCCTATATTTAATATTTTCTTGAGAACTCAAAATTATTTTATCTCATATCTTTTTTCTAGAAACAAGCCTAAGGAAACCCTTTCCTCTCATACAAATTCTTCACTTTTCCAAGTTGTTAAATTAATCCATTGAAACTTGTTTAATTCAATATGATAAGTAGTCTTATCACAACCTTAGCTAGCAATTGTCCTTATGTCAATTGTAGATGTTTAAATGATTCACATTGGAGATAACGTATTAAAGTTTTGTTACAATAAATCAAAATCTAATGAACTTGAAAGATGTATTTACACAAGGAGCTTCTCTCTATACATTAGAACAAATAAACTTGTGTTCCTTGATGAATTGTATAATGTGATTTGGAATGATGATAAATCAATAGTGGTTAGAAGTACAATTAAAAGTAATCTTACAACTATGCTCACTTTAGTTTCCTTTTTTTTCAATAAAACGTTGCACTAAACATAAGTGACAAAGAGACTTTTGAAAATATTAAATAAAACAAAGACCCATGACATTGATTGATAATAAAAAAGACACCTAACTAAAATATTTTTATAAATATAAATAGGTCTTTTCACAAATGTACCAAGGGGCTCACATTTATGTCACCAAATTTAAACCAAAGATCACACTTTAAAGATAAATCCCGATAATAAACATAACTAGATCTACCAACATTCTTTAACCAAGAATATTAGATCTAAGCCTCAATTTTTTACTAAAAAAGGCCTCTTCCAACTACTTTGTAAAGAACATCATTACTAGATTAAATTTATTATGATGTCTTAAAATTAAATTGATAAAGAATATTTTTGACTAATCGATCTTAAATTTTAAAAAAGTCTAATTTTTTATTATAATTTTTTTTAAATAGAATATAAATGATAAAATAATCATCTTTATAATTCTCACTAAGATGAAATTACAAAGATAATATTCTTAAGTTAGTGAAGCATGGAAAAATCATGTTATTCCTCTATTATTCATTTCCTACTCCCATTATTCATTTTACAACCTAAACATTCAACTCCTCATCCCCATGTTTATGACCAATGATTATAGAGCATCTCAAGATCAACAAAGATCTTTGCTACACAAGTCAAAAAAATTTAATCACAGTTACAGAAATTAGAAGGGAAACATGATTTGAACATGATTGCCCAGATAGTAAAGGTCTCCAAAATGTAATCTTATTATAATTTTCAAAGTGTATTATTATTTGTTACTGTGTTTTTGGAGAGCAATATGTTTTGTTTTATAATGTTGGAGATTTAGTTTTATACTGTTAGAATACACTGCAATTGCTAGATTGGCCTTTAATCAATGTGTGCGTTACTACCTTATATTTAATATTTTCTTGAGAACTCAAAATTATTTTATCTCATATCTTTCAAGAAACAAGCCCAAGGAAAAACTTTCATCTCATACAAATCCTTCACTTTGCCAAGTTGTTAAATTAATCCATGGCAACTTTTTTAATTCAATATGGTGAGTAGTCCTATCACAACCTTAGTTGGAAATCATCCTTATGTCAATTGTAGATGTTAAAATGATTAATGTTGGAGATAACCTATTAAATTTTTGTTACAACAAATCCGAATCTAATGAACTTGAAAGATGTATTTACATAAGGATCTTCTCTCTACATTAGAACAAATAAACTTATGTTCATTGATGGATTGTATAATGTGATTTGAAATGATGATAAATCAATAGTGGTTAGAGGTACGATCGAATGTAATTTTACAACTATGCCCACTTTAGTTTTTTTTTTTCAATTAAATGTTACACTAAACATAAGTGACAAAAAGACTTTTGAAAAAATTAAATAAAACAGAGACCCATGACATTGATTGATAAAAAATAGACACCTAACCAAAAAAAAATTATAAATTCAAATAGGTCCCTCCACAAATGTACCAAGGGGCTCACATTTATGTCACCAAATTTAAACCAAAGATCACACTTTAAAGATAAAGCTCAGTAATAAACATGACTAGATCTATCAACATTCTTTAACCAAGAATATTAGATGTAAGTCTCAAATTTCTACTGAAAGAATACAATATTCCAAAATCCTCTTCCAACTACTACTTTGTAAAGATCATCATTATTAAATTACATTTACTATGAAGCCCTAAAATTAAGTTGATAAAAATAATTAGGATTAATCAATCTTTAATTTAAAAAATATAAATAAATAAATTATTTTAAAAAGTTTTAAATAAAATAAAAAAGATAAAACACCCATCTTTGTAATTCTCACTAAGATGATAGATGATATTCTTAAATTAGTGATGTGTGAAAATATCATGCTCTTCTCTCCTCTATTATTCAATTCCTACTCCCA
Organism: Sequoia sempervirens; assembly: GCA_007258455.2. Taxonomy (NCBI): domain Eukaryota; kingdom Viridiplantae; phylum Streptophyta; class Pinopsida; order Cupressales; family Cupressaceae; genus Sequoia; species Sequoia sempervirens. The sequence goes on from VDFB02353493.1 coordinate 421,823,716, forward strand.
TTGTTCATTTTACAATGTAAACATTCAATTCCTCATCCCCATGTTTATGACCAATGCATACAATGATTACAGAGCATCTCAAGATCAACAAAGCTATTTCCAAAGTGTATTATTATTTGTTATCATTTTTTGGAGAGCAATGTGTTTTGTTTTATACTATTGGAGATTTAGTTTTATACTGTAATTTTATTCTATATTGTTGTGAGAGTATTCTTGGCTATTTTTGGCTATCCATCTTCACAATGCTCACTAAGACGATACTCTCAACTTCGTGTAAGTGTGAAAAGATATGCACTTTTCTAATCTATTGTTCAATTCCTACTCCTTTTTTTTTACAACCTAAACATTTAATTCATCTTCTCAATGTTTATGAACAACCCCTACAATTACTAAGCAACCCAAGGTAAATAAAGATCTTGCTAACAAGACAATGATTTTTAATCATTGTTGTGGGAGTTGAAAGGGAAGCATAATTATTTGAACTCTTAACATTTCCCAAATAAAAGGTTTCCAAAGTGTAATAGTTATTGTAGTTTCCAAAGTGTTTTATAATCCATTTTTGTGTGTTCTTTGAAAAAAACATTATTCATTTTTTTATATTGCACAACAATACATAATATGTGATACTATTAGCTCTAAGGATACTCATAGGTTCATGTGACAAGTTTGAGTATAATAAGAAGGTCCATGATCACCCCTTAGATGTGGGTAATATGTATGATCAAAAGATCTAGAGGAACAAATTTTAGATCAAATTATCTACTCACTTGTCACATATATCTAGTAATGGAGCCTACCTTTTATGCACATTAGAAGGTCTAGGTTTGATGATGCAAAACAATCTTTGTACCTAAAATTATGCATTGCTTAAATACTATCATGAAACTTTTTGCTTAGTTGACACATAAATATCTTGTGTAGTTTGGAATTAAAACTTAGAGTGCCTATCTTGTATGTTCCTCTAATCAAATCTCCTTTGTACCCTTCTATCCTATGAATTTTTTCCTTGGGATACATTACAAGTGCTAGATTGACCTTTAGTCAATGTGTGTGTTACTACCTTATATTTAATATTTCTTGAGAACTCAAAAATTATTTTCTCATATCTTTTTCAAGAAACAAGCCTAAAAAAAATCTTTCCTCTCGTACAAATCCTTCACTTTGCCAAGTTGTTAAATTAATTCATGACAACTTTTTTAAATCAATGTGGCAAGTAGTCCTATCACAACCTTAGCTAACAATTGTCCTTATGTCAATTGTAGATGTTAAAATGATTAATGTTGGAGATAACCTATTAAAGTTTTGTTACAATAAATCAAAATCTAATGAACTTGAAAGATTTATTTACATAAGGATCGTCTCTCTACTTTAGAACAAATAAACGTATGTTCATTGATGGATTATATAATGTGATTTGAAATGATGATGAATCAATAGTGGTTAGAGGTACAATCGAAAGTAATCTTACAACTATGCCCACTTTAGTTTCCTATTTTCAATAAAATGTTGCACTAAACATAAGTGACAAAAAGACTTTTGAAAAAATTAAATAAGACAGAGACCCATGACATTGATTGATAAAAAATAGACATCCAAGCAAAATATTTTTTATAAATACAAATAGGTCCCTCCATAAATGTATCAAGGGGCTCACATTTATGTCACCAAATCTAAACCAAAGATCTCACTTTAAAGATAAAGCCCAGTAATAAACATGACTAGATTTATCAACGTTCTTTAACCAGGACTATTAGATGTAAGTCTCAAATTTCTACTTAAAGAATATTACAATATTGCAAAGCCCTCTTCCAACTACTTTGTAAAGATCATCATTATTAAATTACATTTATTATGACACCTTAAAATTAAATTGATAAAAAAGATTTATAATTAATCAATCTTCAACTTCAAAACAAAATTAAAAAAGATAAAACACCCATGTTTATAATTCTCACTAAGATGATATTCTTAAATTAGTGAAACATGAAAATATCATGCTCTTCTCTCTTCTATTATTCAATTCCTACTCCATTATTCATTTTACAAACATTCAATTCCTCATCCCATTTTTATGACCAATGCATACAATGATTTCAGAGCATCCCAAGATCAATAAAGATCTTTCCAAAGTGTATTATTATCTGCTACTGTGATTTTGGAGAGCACTCTTTTTTGTGTTATACTGTTGGAGAATTTTATTCTATACTGTTGTGAGAGTGTTCTTGGCTGTTTTTGGCTATAATCTCTATCCACCCAGGTAGCATTATAACCATCTTGTTTTAGATTGCTGTATCTGTTTATTACTACCCATGAACTCATGTTTTCAACTATTGTCCAATGGAAGCTGTTGTTTCCTTTTTAAACTACTTTCCAACTTAAATCTATAACCACTTATTCTCATTCCAATATAGGAAAAAAAGAAATATGGCCAACGTATACTTTAACCTTCTTTACAAAGGCAGATGCCAATCATTCACCTAGTTGTCCTATCCTACTGTCCTAAAATTTATGGTCATTGTGTGCAATGCCTTCAAATCTTTATGGAAAGATAGATGTGACAACAAACTCATTCAAAGTGGCCGACAAGTGATTTTCTCCCTTCATCCTTCTACAGGTAAATCTTTTAATAGTACAATCCCACTCTAGAATATTGATCATTTTAATATGCAGTACTGTAACATCAAACACTAAGATGCCATGAAAGAACGCCACCACACATTTAGACAGAAGTTGTTGTGATATATTTCACATCAAACTATTTCTTGGAATCATATCCAAAAGTGGGTACTCCATGGATTCGAGTTTCCAGTTATGGATACTCAACTAAGTTCATGGCTTTATCTCTTTTGCGCCAATGCTTTATCACATGAACATCCTACCATTTCCCATCTGTTAAAGAAAGGAATATGGAGCGTTCATTTTTTTTTAACATATAGCGTAGGTATATTCTCCAGCTTTTGTATACAATATGGTAGACAAATGTTAAAAAGGTGGGTGACATCATGCTCGGTAAATAATGGGGTTGGAATATAGTGGTTATGGGGCAATTGCTTCCTGATTTGGCTCTAATGTTTAATCATAGAATTCTTTAGTGCTCTAAAATCAATAAAATGCATTTAAAATCTATAATGTCAAATCTAAAATCAATAAAATGCATTCAAATTGCCACTAATAGCACTATCACATGGAATGATGTGGCTAATTTCATTAATATCTATTACCAAGGAACATCTATAATGATATCAAAAACCTACAAACTATTTTTTTGCAACACCAACTCTCACTACTATTCTCCATAGCTCTTTCAATTTCTCTACATCATAGATGGTAGAGATTTAAGAGCCTTCATGCTATTATCTAAAAGGAAAATAATGAAGTATAATAATAACAAATGACCACAAACATAGTAATCATGATGGCTCCACACAAACTTCAACTCTAATGTCATGTGACCATGAACCCCTAAGAATAAACAATAGACCATCAAGAGAGAAAACTTATAAATTAAAACCATGTAGCATGTCCTACTACCAACACCAATGTGGTAAAATTGTGATAAGTATGATATCCTTCACAAGACCCCAAAAAGAAAATCCTCCACAACATCCAATTGGTAAACTCCAAGGTCAAACATATTTTATGTACTAATAGACTAACTAGGATGTAAACTTCTCAAACTAAAGGAAGGAAAATCGCTCATTCTCAAAACAAGGAAATATGCCCAAAACCATCCTCTACATTCTTAAAAAATGTCTTCATAACACTCTCATAAACATAAGGAGAAAAATGGAAATCAAAATGCCATGTAATCCTCAAATAATCCCTCCAAAACCAACATCCATAACTCAAGACTCATTCTCTTGAGAAAATAAAACATGAGACAAAATACATCTAAAGATAAGGTGGAAACTACTTATCAGATGATTCACTACCAAGAGGATCAAGAGTGGGGAATGATATTTCTCCTCCTAGGATACACCAAGACACAATGACTCCATGAATAATATCTTCAATAGGTTCGTGTTGAGCTCACATCCTACCCATATGTAGGCTCCTTAATCTTCATGAAAAAGCCTCATCAAAGAGTAACCATCTCAACACATGATCTCCAAGAATAAGAGATATATAGCCTCACCCTAATCTAATATATGTGTACAACCAATCATCTCATGTCAATTGAACTCCAAGACAACACTAAAATAACAAAAATCTCATTAACAAAATTATCATGACACTCATCTATTAGATTACCATAAATCACTATGAAAGCTCCAACTGTAGAACTAGGAACTTGTCATGACATGATCATAATATACATATCAAAATAATATCATATGTATCTAATGAAAATATTTACTCATAAGAGAACCTATATAATTCCAAATCTAATACATACTCAAGGGTCCACCATGGCACAAAAAAACCCATCCTTTAAAAAGGTATCATTTTTCAAACCAACAAATCATAACTGACACCTCAATCAAAGACTCCAAAAGTCCTCCATTGTAAAAAATGCCAATATCTCCAAATCACATAAATATAACCATCTCCTATCAATGAAAATCAATTTCAAAAACTATCTTTGCATACAAGAAATATAATCCAAGATCTCCTCCATGACACCAACAACCACTATGAAAAAGTCATCCATCACCAAGTGATGAATACACATCACTACTAAGGATCCCAAGAATCATGATACTAAGATACACATCGCATTTTGATAACCATATCCTAAATGAATATCACCCATGGCCCTTTAATCAAAACACTTAACTATAATACTAGCAACTCCAAAGGATAAAGTAGAACCACGATCTCCAAACCAAGAAGATAAAACCACCACTTGCAATCCTAAAATTGATCCATCACCACCAATAATGCATCTACATAAATAACCTTTTCCTTCTAAAGCTCCAATCATGTGAGAAAAATCCATGATATCATGATCGCCACCTAATGTATTTGTATCAAACTCCTATTGAAGCTCAAGTATGTTTGTGCCATAGTCAACAATAGGTCCCACCATACAATTGTCTCAAGTAACACCATCTCTATGTCACATAATTTCAAGCATACCAATGGATCAAGTTACCAACACATGGCCAACTAAAAAAAATTGTATCAACTCTAAACAATCTATGGATATAGATAACCAACATTTGAGTCCTATATGTAACCAATAAGTATAGATGGCCTACAAAATTCCACAACTCATAGATCTCACAATGTAATATAAAAAATCAATATTACATCAATAACTATATCAAACATAAACAATCAAAGATAAACATGTATATTATCCATGAATCAAACACCAAATAACATCTATATTTAATTTATCATGAATCCATAAATTAATAATCAATGAACACAAAAATAAATCTATATAAATTTAAATAAACAAATCACATGTCAACACTTTCAAACCTGATCCACTATGAAGTGATTAGAAATTGCTCTCTGTCACCTATAATAAGTAAAAAAATGGCATTGTGGGCATAAGACAAGACTTGTCAAAACAAGGAGAACAAAATTGGCTTCCAACTAGAGTTTTTTATTATAAATTATAAAATCTAGAAAAATGCTACCACTATGTAGTACACAAAAAGAGTTTTTTTGTCAACTATAAGAATTTGAAAATATAACCCTTAGGTGAAATTTATGCTCTTCAAAAAAAAATCCCCTTTATGTATATTAAACAGATTCATTAGTAGCTACTAGGCGATTGGAATGTGATGTGGTTGGTGGGTAGTTGGTAACGATGATGGATGAGTGAAATAATTGGAAAATGAGGCTAGTGGCCCCACCTTAGTGGTGGTTGAGCTTGTGGAGTGGGCCTAAGTGGAGCACAACCAATAGAGGTGTTCTTTTAGGAGTAGAACACATCACTTATGGTGGCATGGTTGCAAGATATGTATGACAACCCATTGGACCATGTGACTAAGGAAAACAACTAAGAAACCCCTACCAATGCATTTCCCCCATGATGCTCACATAATCTCATACAATTGGCCATTCACAAAAAAAATCTAGATGACTTGGTGCTTGTGTAGCTACCTAGAATATTCCTTATTTATAGATTGTGAATATGTAAATGACTAGTACAATATATAGATAGTAAGGACCTATATTACTATAAAAATTCTATACAACGATATATATTTATCACTAATGAAAATTCCTTCAAGCCCTTAGAAATGGTTTGAACTTTTTTCTCCAAAAAGTATTGAGTTTTATATGAAATATTTTTGCGCCTACTAGATTAATTGGTGAGATTTATTTTTTCTTGGGATTTCATATGTGAAAATTCACCTCCAAAATCCTCATAAAAATATTCCAAACAAAAATCTATGATTTCATACACAAACCAAAGATTTGCAACTACCCAAATCTTTAAAACATCTAAAATCTTGAAAAAAAAAAATCTTTTTCTAGCAAATCCATGGATTCAACTATACATAAATTTCTACTCATATCAATGTTTAACAACTAGGACTATGTTTTCTCTTACAACCTAAAAACAAAGTGATGCAAGAGCATATGAGGGAATGGGACGCCCATGATGCGCATGGTACGCCCATGATGTGCATGGTAGGAAAATTTTGAATTTGGGCTCCAAATTATGAAGGCAATGAATTAATGTGTCAGTTAGTGGAGACCTGTCACTCTGGAGATGGTGTGAACATGCATTGGAGAGTTTCACATTTTCAATTTGATGGAATTTAATTGATTTCTAGGTTGCTCATGGAAATGGATATTTCAAGCTATTAGAAGATAGTGGTTACAAAAGGGGAATTTGGACAATGTTGTTGGAATCCTAATTTCCAAAATTTGGATTTGTTAGAGGGGGGGTGTAGCCTTTCTTGGAGGATGGTTGTAGAAATGAATGTGGTAGGTTGGAGATTTTGAACATTATAAAATGACTTTGTAGGAACATTAGGTAGTGTGCCATTGATTTTTTACCAGGAGGAGTTTGCAGGTGAAGAAGGAAGAAGGTACAATAAGAAGAGAGATGGATGAGGACTAACCTGGGAATGATTTTATTAGTTGTAGCTGACCTATGAGTCTGACTTGTATTGTTATTTATCAGCCCAAAGGATTGCATATGTTATCTTTTCAATTTGGTTGCAATTTCATGTGTTACAGTAGACTTTGAGCAATGAAATTCTCATTTGTGTGTTGTTGATTTTGATATTGGTTTAATTCAAATCTTGAAATGTTCATTGTATGTTTGAATGTTTGGAAAGGTTTTGAGAGTTTCAATAATGCTTCTCCATCATTGGTATTAGAGAGGGAGTTCCTAAGTGTGCAAGTAGAAGCATTGATGTGAGGCATTTTGCACCAAGACCTAGGGGTAGAGTGTGTGTGGTGTGTGGATAGATCGCCAAATGTGAGGTAGTATATACTTGAGAGGTTGAAGATTGAGAGTGTGTGGAAAGTGTTTGAAAAAAATCCAAAGTGAAAAGGAAATTTTTTTGTCATAGTTGTGTATGCAGGTGAATAGGAAGGAGAAAATCTTGCAAAAGTGTGCTTTGAGGAAGGCATACAGAAAGAGAGTGAGTGAGAAGAGAAAAGTGAAGCAAAGGATGAGAGGAAAAAATAAGGTGCAACAATTGAAGAGAAAAATAATGTTGTAGTAGTAGATGAGTGTCCTTTAGAGAACTTAAAAGCATTGAAGAATGAAATCACAGCTGAGAGTGAAGGTGAAGAAGATATGGCAGCAGATAGTGGTGAGGAAAAGGTTATAGAGAAAGAGGTAATGCATAATATTGTTCATTTTTATGATGAAGATGAAAGTGGATTTTGTGTAGATGAAAAGATTTAGTAGTGGAAGAAAAGTGTGATGCATTTGTTATAGGACAAGGAAGTGATACAGTTGCATGTCTTATTAAAGGCATGAAAGAATAGAATAAAATTGAAGTTGCAACAAATGATGAGAAGGTAAAATATTTTCTTATTGAATTTAAGAAAAATTATTTTCATGTTGAAATGGATGAGTTAGTGAATATAGATGAGATGGTTCAATTAGATTTTGTTAGGGATGATTGGTATGCAAAGAAGGGTTTGTATGGTCTTGCAAAGTTAAGTTCAGGTGCAATTTGGTGGAGGTGGGCGGACTATGGTGGATTGAATCCCACAAGATTGGAGGAGAATGTGAGATAAACTTGGAGGAGGTAGTTGGGTTATAGTGGATTTGATTCCACATTGAGGAAGAGGTTGCTTGTTCTAGCTAGGTGTTGGAAGAGAAGAAAGAAGAGATTATCAGAGGTACACCAATTTTAGTATTGGAGTATGTTGCAAGTTAATTGTAATTTCAAAGAGTAGTTATACTACTCAAATTCATTTTGTGAGCCTATGCTCACAAACATCCTACCCGGTGTGTCTAATGCAAGAGCATCCGAAGGAATGGGACACCCATGATGTGCATGTTGGGTAAATTTTGAATTTTGGCTCCAAATTGTGAAGGAAGTGAATTAATGTGTCGGCTAGTGGAGACCTATCACTATGGAAATGGTGCAAACATGCATTAGAGAGTTACACATTTTCAGTTTGATGGAATTTAATTGATTTCTAGGTTGGGTGTGGAAATGGATATTTTCAAGCTGCTAGAAGATAGTGGTTGCAAAAGGGGAATTTGGACAATGTTGTTGGAACCTTCATTTCCAAAATTTGGAGTTATTGGAGGGGGGGTGTAGCATTTCTTGGAGGATGGTTACAGACTTGAATGTGGTAGGTTGGAGGTGTTGAACATTAGAAAATTAATTTATAAGAACATTTGGTAGTGTGCCATTGATTTTTTTCCAAAAGGAGGTTGTAGGTGAAGAAGGAAGAAAGTGAAAGAAGAAGAGAGATGGATGGGGACTGACTTGGGAATAGTTTTATTGGTTGTAGTAGACCTATGGGTCTGATTCGTAATGTTATTCATTAGCCCAAAGGGTTGCATATATGTTATCTTTTTTTATTTTTTTGCAATTTAATGTGTTACAGGGGACTTTGAGTAACGAAATTCTCATGTGTGTGTTGCTAATTTTGATATTGGTTTAATTCAAATCTTGAAATGTTCATTGTATGTTTGAATGTTTGGAAAGGTGTTGAGAGTTTCATCAATGCTACTTCATCACCAAGATTTGAAACCAAATGAAAATAATTTATAGCAAAAATATATATTTCCACATTACTCTTGTGAGAGAAAAATGCACAAACAAATATTCAAAATCTAGAGTAAAAGATACCACAAGATAATAATAAATGTACCTCAAGAAAATGCTTTTAAGGGAAAATCCTAACCTCCAAAACCTCTCACATACTCAATGTATCTCCAAATATAGAATACAATACATGTGTAAAGTCTTCATGCAAGTGTTCTAAATAATCAAGAACCCTAGTTGCATTCCCCCATGTGAACAAGCAAATGAGAACCATGTAGCCACACATCCTAATACATGCTTCCACTACTCACATATGAAACCTATAAGATATGTTCAATCTAATCTTAGCCAATAATCCAAAGTTTATACAAGCCAACATCAACACTACTCGTGTGCTTACTTTATAGGAACAAGTTTTCACAAAACCGCTAAGTGGTATTACATTAACCATGTACTTCTAATCCACGATAGATTACAAAACCATTACCTCAATACTACTTTTGTGAGCTAGTTTTTCTATATATTCAATATTTTTCCAATGTGTCACCCATATTAAACATTTATCCCAATATTACATACGACATACAAGTGGCCTCAAGAATTTCTAACCCATGTGATATCCACATCTCCAAGATGCACCACTATTTATTTTTTTACATTATCAACATTGTACAAGGTGTACCACATGCCTTTCCCAACACCTTAATCCTTGGTCAAGTGGGAGATAGTTGGAAATGATCTTGTTTCAAGGATATTTATGACAAGTACTTCTAGAATGGAGGTGAAGAGGATAAATGGAACACACTTTAAACTTTTGGGCTTGATATGACAGATTTTCTTGATTATGAAAATATTGTGAATCATGTGTTGCTAATTCCTTAGAGTTCATCCCTACATTGTTGGATTTAGTAGTGTGATGGCATAGATCTCATATTGGATTCTATATGATTTCTCAGTTACATGAAGGTTATAGAGTTGGTCATTTGGTGAGTTGGAAGCTCCTATAATATCCTCTTGGATAAATAGTCATGAAATGATGTTGATTTGGTCATATGATGACCTAAAAGCTCTTGGAAAACTTGGTTCTTTTTATTGCATGTAGTTAATGGAGGAGTTGTCCCTTCAATGACTTTGACTTGGATCACTTAGATGCAATAATTGGTGGAGGTTGTGGAGTTGATCATGTGGTGGCTTGAAGCTCCTAAACAATCCCTACTCTTTTTTAGATATTTTTTTACCTACATGTGGTGGATTCATGGTGTTTAAATCTACTGGTTATAAATTTTTGATAATGTGTCATTTAGATAGTAAATACTTGGTCTTAGAATTTACAAGTGATTTGGATGTGTTGATGAATTTAATTTTACATCCATATTCCTTTGGCATGTATTGTTTTGGAAGGTTTAATGTTTAATCAAAATGTGACTTGTAGATCAATGGAAGATTAATTTTCATATTGTAGTTTATGAAAGTTATCTATATTATGCATCCATGCTTTTGAGCATGGTTAGAGGATTTTTATAACTCTTTATTTCCTTACTTGTGTAGAGGAGGGGGACCAACCACTCAAGACCCCAGGTCACGGGAGGGTCTAGAACGATCAACTGCCATAATCTACCTCACGCTAAGGATTGTTCGAGGTAAGTTTGGTGTTTTAGGAGGGTCAAAAGGAGGGGAAATTGATCTACCACTATCCTTCTATCAACCTGAGAGGTTTAGGGGATCGGGTGAGAAAATTCCTGATTCAAAATTGTGATCTAGGCAACTCTCTATAAGAAGACCCCAACGTAGAAGACAGACGATAGCTCAACACGTTGGCATCCCGATCAGGCGTTGGCATCTGTGCGGACAAAAAGTACATAGGATAGCTAAGACTAGCAAGGAATCAACTAATTACCTAATAAAAACAATAATGAAAAAAAGTAGGAAATGGCCAAACTACTGAGAGTAACAAGAAGAATGCTTTAACTTAGGAAATGAAAGTTGATGAGAATAAAGGTGGTAGAAATGCAACTCACGAGCAGTCCAGCCTCTCATAAGCTCCACACAAATGTGATTGCCTATACACAATAGAATGAGAAAAAATGTTGGGGTTGTTTCGAGGCTTGCTGTAGTCAAACCTCTGTTTCGGCACGTTCCCACCTCCATAAACAGCTAGAATAGCCATGATATAGAAAATGTGATAAATAAAGTAATGGAAGAAATTCCAAGAAATGGTAACAACAATAAGCTATGTAAATCAAATAATAATGCTAAATGAAATGGATATAACCTCCCAAACAAGATGCCCTCGACCATGTGAAGGGAGATGCGAGCTTGCAAGCTTGTAAGTGCCACCATTTCTGCAACAACGTGAGGAGAAAAAACAGCAGAGTAATGCCTTGGAGCTTCAACAATGGAGAATGTTGTGAAAGATGGAGTGTGTAGTAGCAAGTGTGATTAAGAAATGTGTAGAAGTGTGAAGAAGATTTAATGAATGAACAATGAGATGTTTTTAACATGGATAGAAGCCCAAAAGAGTCATTTGAGGTCAGTCAAGGACGCACGGGCATTACTCTTCATCATGAATGGAGAAGTGTAATGCCTCTATAGATTCTAGAGGCGAGAATCCTGTCAGGATGGCAGGGCGCCACGCAGATGTTAGTGCGTTGTGCTAGCATCCTTGACAAAAATTCCCCCAATGACACTACAGACAACTTCCAAGTGGATGGGAAGCGAGTGGATGAAGTGGAAAAGAATCATCGGGTTTAATTTTTCTAAGGTAGGGGGTGTAAATGGGGAGTTTGCAAGGGGTGAAAATTCACTCCATTACATTTTTCCCCCACTTTAGAAAGCATATGTGCTACCAGATGCGAGGTAAAGTAGATCAAAAGAGTTTAGAAATGTATACCTAAACCATTGAGGAAGTAGACCACAATCTGACCCACTCAAAAGCATAGGAAGAGAAGATGGCTCCACAGGTACTCAGACCCAAGGAGAGTTGAAAAAATACACCATAGATCCGTAGACCTACAGAAGGGTGAACAAAGGCTTTGCAGGTCTGCAAACTTACAAAGTCAGACAAAGAGATCACACGTAGGATGTAAGCACTTCATAGGACCTCAGACTTGCAAAGGAGGTGCCCCCAGGTGCTCAGTTCTAAAGAAAGTCAAATGTGAGAAGCTCTGTAGAGTCTGATGGGGCCTTATAGCTACTTGGTCCTATAAGGTCGATTGAAAAGTAGCTTCACAGGTGCCCCTGCAAAGCAACATGTTAATCTATAGACAAAACATGTTAGATATCAAAATGAAGCCATGTAGGAAGACAAGAAGATAGTTACACAGATAGTCAACAATTGAAGGAAGAGCTTTCAAAGGGGTCCATTGGGAAACCTTCAAAAGAAAAGGGGTATCTTAGCTCTCAAAAATGCAGGCAAGATACCTCAAGAGGCTACCAATCTCTTGATACGCTTAAGGGTAACAGACAAGATCGAAAGAATTCAACCTTCTATGCTTTAGGTGTTGTAAGACCTAGGTGGGTGTACCTCTCTGAATGGTGCAAACTTAATTTGTGATTATCTTCTTAAAGCAATTTGTTCACAATGGCAATGGGAGGTGAACAAATGAAATCCAACTTGAAAACAATAACCATATTCTGATATGAATCCTAAAATGAATGCTTGATTAACAGATGTAAAGAAAACAGAATAAATTCAAATGGTGAAGTGTAGAGACTAGTGCCTTGTTGGGTATGCGGAGTCAAAATGAGATCAAAATGAGCAACACTCTCTGGAGAAGACACAAATTATCTAGCATACATTTTGTTTACAACTTGTATAAACATGCAAGAATGTGATTACTAAGCTCTACTTGGATAATCCAATTGAATCTCTCTGATTACTATGATTAACTAAAAGGATTTAGTCTTTACTTGAAATAACCAATCAATCGATCACACAAGTACAGCAAATGTGCACTGATAAATTGAATACAAACTTGTCATATCAATTTAAACAATTAGAAAGAATCCATCTTCGAGACAACTTAGCAATTCTCTTATTAAATTCAACAGATAACTGATACCGGACATGTGCAGCAACATCAATTGACATTCATAAATGCCTCCGTTTTAGAACATGCATCATAGCCTCTGATTTGATAAGTTTACTGTTATGTATCCATAAAATTTTCCTACTGTATCGAATAACTGATAATTGGTGTCCTTTTACAATTACAAAGATGCAAATTTATACACCCGCATGAGAAAATAAAACATATTGAAATATCATGTCGGCCCCCCACAAGATTCGGGCTCCAATCAAGTTGGCCTGCAACGGTCATCAAATGTATACATGTTGGCCACAACATTCGAATTTCTGTTTTTATTCACTAGTGAACCAGTCGCCAGGACAACACAGAAGGTATGCCGAAGGCAACTGTATCGTCAATCATTAATCATCCCGCATTCCTCTATTCCTTGTGCTATTCACTTTCGCCATAACAAACTGTTTGCTACGCCGAAGTCAATAAGTATCCATTTGTCTTCTTTATGTTTCGGTATAGCCCTGTGATATCAGGGAGATGCCATACAGATAACAAAATGTTATATTGAAATGTAATTCTTCACATGCTTTCATTCGCTGAGATGCCAGATATCTCTCACTGATGAGTTCCTTTGGTTTTGATTACAGTCACCGTAACATTCTAACATCGGCAAGACCTCTTGTAGATTACTATGTTTCACCAAAAGTCCTCAACCATCCCAAGTCGCTGAGACAAAATATTTTTCCTGCCGACGAGGATCCTCTGTCGCTATAACCTTCAACCCTCGGCGAGACGTGTTGTAGAGTAAATTGCTATACCGAAACAACCGAGCTCACACCTGTTCGCCAAGACATAGCCAATATCTCACCGAAAGTCATTCAGTAGAAACCCTTTAGTAACCCATCGGCAAGACACATATAGTTCGCCATGACCTCCTGCCGCAAACTTCAACTCTTACTGAAAGGCCCATGAGAGGAAATCCATGTGTAAGGTCGGCGAGACCGAAGGTCACTTGCCAAGACCTTACAATGATAGCAATATCTCCCACCGAAAGTCATTCGTTATACTTGTCAGCAAGACCCAACCTTTTCGCTATGACCTTCTACTACAAACACATGCCTTTGCCGATGAACCACCACAAGCATAGTCGGGGAGACATATAGAATTTGGTGAGATACTACCCCGATAGCCAAAACATATGCTGATAGATGTCTCTGTTGTGGCCAAAACAATATGAACGTTATGCCAATAGCCCGCAGGTGAAATCCAGTCGTTGTGACAATACAAAGGTCCTGTCGAGCGTCGCCTGCATACAAACTTCAATCATTGTGACATCAAATGAGTCTTGCCGATAGGAAACACAGACTCATGCAAGCGGAAAATGCAAAATTGATCGGGGAGACAAAAATGAACCTACACCGATAAGGACCAAAATGTGGAAAATACAAACATGGATGAATTCTAAGGGGAAAAACGGGCAAGATGCAAGTAGAAATACCACGAGATGAGGAAAATTCCAATAGAAGGACTCATATGGAGACTCAGGGGGTATGAAAGGTATGCAAAAAATCATCAAATTTTGATAGCTCCAACAGTGGCTCCGTCTGGGGATGAATGATAGTCAGATCATTGCAAGGATCCAGAATCTTTGGTTGAGCAGACCAGACACAAAATGATGAGCCAGTGAGTAGAATGGAAATGGAAATGAAGCGTGAAGGAATGAATGCAAAATGAATGCAAGATGGAGGTGAATGGAAAATGATAGTGAAATGGAAAATGACAGAATCCTAGACTACTATGCATGGAAAATAATTTTAAAGAGGATACACAAGAGTTGTCCATGCACTGGAAACCCTTAATCCTCTATGTTGCTCAAGAGAAGAAAAGCTTCAAGAATTGCCCATGAACAGGCAATTCCTGATCTTCACTAGCCATGTTCTATAGATAATATGAGTCCTCACCCTTCTTTCCAACAACAACAAAAGGTCCCAGCCAAAGAGCTTCAAATTTACCATGCTTTCCTTTCTCCTGACACCTTGCATTCCACATCAACACCAAATCATTTTCTTCAAATTTTCTATTCTTTTCCTTCTTGTCAAATAGATACTTCATATGTGTCTGTAACTTCATGTTTTGGCTTTGGGCCTCTCTCCTTACTTCATCAAGTTTAGCAAGTTGCTCCATTTTGTCTTCCATGGGCTCAGGAACTTCCACATCTTCCTGTAAGACAAACTTGTAGACTGGTAACAAATTCTGCAGAGGCATCCTGGCCTGTGCTCCATACACTAATTCAAATGGAGATTTTCCAATTGTCATTTTCACAGTGATCCTATTAGCCCACATAGCCAATTTTAACTTTGAATCCCAAGCCCTCTTGTTCTGTCCTAGCATTCTCCTTATAATCTTCAAAAGACTTTTATTGCTAGACTCTGCTTGTCCATTAGCTTGTGGATGATAAGGGGTTGCATAAGAAATAGTAATGCCATACTTATCACAGAAGCTTTTGAATTCATCTGACCTAAAACACATCCCATTATCTGTGATCAACCTCATTGGTGTACCAAATCTGGTGATAATTTTGTCCATCAGGAAATTATTAACTACCTTACTTGTAGCTTGCTTAGTTGGGATTGCCTCTATCCACTTAGTAAAATAATCAGTGGCAACTAGTATCCATTTGTGTCCTCCACTTGGCTTTTCTTGTATCTCTCCAATGAAATCAATTCCCCATTGATCGAAAGGGGCATCAACCTGCAAGGGTCGAAGTGGCAAAGCACCTTGGTACTTCAATTTTCCAGAAAACTTTTGGCAAGCTTCACATTTTCTCACATGTGTAAAAGAATCATTAAAGACCTTTGGCCAAAATACCCAGCCCTGAGAATTTTGTGTGTAGTTGTTTTTGCTGAATAATGTTCTCCACATACTCCTTCATGCATTTCACTTAAAACATGCTTGGCTTGTGACTCATCCAGACATAATAACAATATGCCATCTTTGTTTCTCCAAAATAGATCTCCATCCATGAAGACATATTTTGATGCTTGCAACTTCAAAGTTCTCTTTTGGCTGTCACTCAATCCATCTGGACACTTCATGTATTTAAGATAATGCATAACATTAGTATACCAAGGAGTGTGCTCAATGCTTGCAATTGCATTCCCTTCTTCTATATTACAGACTTGGCTTGCTTCAATATTTGATTCTGCCATCAGCCTAGCCAAGCCTTGACCTCTCACTAGCTTAGTGATTTGTATCTCCATGTCAAACTCTTGAATCTTGTTGATCCATCTGCATCTTTTCCCTGTAACTTCAGATTGTGTCAAAATATCCTTAACAACAGCATGAGGGACATAATCAATCACCTTGGCTCCAACAAGATATGGTCTGAATGCTTTTGTGGCCTTTACCAATTCAAAAGCCTATTTTTCCATTATGTCATACTTCAACTCAGACCCCTATAATGATTTACTAAAGAAAGACACAGGTTGTTCATGACCATCATTATTCTTTTGTAACATAACAGCAGCAATAGTATGCATTGAAGCAAATGAAAAAATCTGAAATGCTTTGCAAAATCTGGAGACTTAAGTACAGGAGCCTCCTTGATAGCCCTTTTGATAGATATAAAAGCATCTAAAGCTTCTACCGTCCAATCCATTTTTTGTCCTTTCTTCAACATTTTGATATGGGCTTAATGATCTTAGCAAAATTAGAGACAAATCTCCTAACAAAATTAATTTGTCCAAAGAACGATTGTATTGCCTTGACAATTTTTGGAACAGGAATTTTATCAATAGCCTCAACTCTCTCAGGATCTATTCTAATTCCCTCTTTTGAAACAATATGCCCCAAGAGTTTACCTTCTATGACTGCAAAATGAAACTTCTTTGGATTTAAACTAATACCATATTCAAGAGCTTTAATAAATACCTTTTCAAGATGTTGCACATGATCTTCAACCTTCTTCGAATAAGTAGTCAAGTCATCTTGGTACACCACCATGATAACATTAATCAAATCAGCAAATGCTACATCCATAGCTCGTTGAAAAGTCGCTCCAGCATTGGTGAGACCAAATGGCATTCTTATGTATACATATGTTCCCCAAGGAGTTGTGAATGTTGTCTTGTATTGCTCAGATTCCTTGACTTTAACCTAATTGTATCCAGAAAACCCATCCATCATGGACAACAATTCACACCCTGTCACCTTATGCAATATAGCCTCCATATTGGGTAAAGGATAATTATCTTTTAGAGATGCCATATTTAAATTCCTGAAGTCCACACATAATCTGATGTCACCATTCTTCTTTCTCATAGGAACCAGATTTGAAACCCACATTGAATGTTTGATTGGTTTGATAATTCCTCCATCCCTGAGCTTTGTCAATTCTTCTTTCTTTTTAGGCTCCAGCGTTGGATTTATGGGTCTTTGCTTTTGTCTGAAAGGTTTGGTGTCAGGCTTCAATGGTATTTCATGCTAAAATAAATCTTCCCTGTACGCTTTCAGATCTTCATAAGACCAAGCAAAAACATGTTTGTATTTTCTAAGCAACTCTATCAGCATTCTTCTAAGTGTAGGGCTGATCTTCTTTCCAATGTATACCTTTCTTGGTGTCATCTCAGTCCCTAAATTAATTTCTTCAATATCTTCCCTTTTGACTGGTGTTTGCCTTATGAGGGACGGATCATTTCCATCATACACCCTCTCCAATGCCACTAAGCCTTTAGGAAGCTTTTTTTTTTTTAGCTGTAAGATCTCCTTGCCAAACACAGTTTGTTTCCCATCTACTTCCTCAACAAAAGCACTGAAATCAATTTCCTGGGCTTCATACTGATCTATGCAATGAAGAAATTTCAAAAGTTCAGTATCATCATTGAAGACCTACCAATTATAAATGTTATCAAGAACAGCAGGCCTTGTCTTGAACTCAATCTGTGATACACCAGCCAATGTGACATCATCTCTTTTTAGCACCACATTTGCTAAAAAATCAGCCATTATGTTCTTTGATCTGTCGATCCACTCAATTGAAAATGCATCAAACAACTCAATTGTGTCTCATGCAACATTCTTGTATTGCTTTAATCTTTTGTGCTTTGTTGCATACTTGGATTTAATTTGTGAAACAACCAACTCAGAATCACCAAAAACAGTTAGCAACTTAATCTTGTGTTTCACAGCAATGTTCAAACCTGTCAATAAAGCTTCATACTCTGCCACATTGTTTGTACATTCAAATGCCAACAAGAATGAATATTTAAAAGTAGTACCTTTAGGGGAAACAAAAACAATCCCAGTGCCATTACCTTCTTGGCTGCATGCTCCATCAAAATACATCTTCCATACTTCATTGCAGCTTTGTGCCACATGCTTTTCAATTGGATCACTATTAATCAATTCTAGCTGGGCAGATTCAATCTTAAAACTTCTAAGATCAACATCACAAAAATAATTGATCTGATCTTGTGGTACACAGTCAACAAGCTGGTGCATTCTTGGTTCTCTATACAACTTGACTTCCTGACCATTCACCGGAATAGTAGTATAAGATAAATCAAACTGGACATTTCCACCAACTGTTGTTGTCCACTGTCTTGACAGAAGCATCCCAAACTAAGGAGGAGTATCAATCACTGTTATATCTATATTATAAGCCACATGTGGATAAGTAGCTAGCTTGACTTCAACTCCTTTAATAATGCCTACCACAGGAACAGGTCTGTTATCCATTGCATAGCACTTCCCTTCACATGTATCAACCCACATGCCAAGTTGTTTCATCACTCCTACTGGCATAATGTTTATAGCAGCACCAGAATCTATCATACAATTCCTCAGCAATTTATTATTTATAAGCAATTTGGTGAAGAAAGGATCCACTTGTGGGGAGGTTGTTAAAACATCACCCAAACAGACTTCAGAATTATTTATTTTCTCCTGCCTATTGACTTCTTCAGAATTCATATGTTTTTCATTCCCATTTGTAATCAACTGAACAACATTATCTTTGTATTCCTTAATTTTCATCAATTCAAGTAGTGGAACAGACACTTTTACCTAGGATAACGCCTGTGTGAAGTCAAAAGAGGAGCTCTCCATCTTAACAGTCTTCTTCAGTTCTGATGTTTCTCCCTTGTTTTCTTCTTTTTTCTTTTTTATTAGGCTGATCAGACTTTTGCATCTCCTTGTGTAATTCTTCAACTTTCTGCTTTTGGACAGGCTTCTCTCCATTTTTACCAGGCTGTTTATTTTCTGGCTTTTTCATAAGTTCTTGTGTTTCTTTCTGATCTTTCATAAAAATTCCCCCAGGCATGCCTTCCATCTCATTTACTTTTTTGTTTCTCAACCAGTATTTACTTCTTGCTTCTTCAACTGCTGCAACAGTGAGTCTTTCTATTTCTTCTTTGGCAAGTCTTCTAATATTACTTTGAGCAGGCGCCTCATTAGAATGTGGCTCAGTATAATCCTCTTCACAACCTTCTTCAGAGTCATAGAAGATCTGTTGTTCAGCCATATGGACGTTGTACTTCTAATTTGAAACATCATATTCATAACCTTCATCCTTAGAAGATGAATACTCCTTCTCAGCATGGTAAAAGGTATTTGAAGTCAAGTAAACCTTGTGATCTTCTCCATCATTCTCCATCAACATTCCCTCTTCTTGCATCCTTTGAGCTAAAACACAATAGTCCGGAGAATGTGGCTGATTACAAACTTCACAGAATTAATTATTACTCACCATGTAAGTTCCCTTTTTGCTTAATGGATCAGGAGTATCCTTACTTCTAGGCCTGGCTGCTATAGGTTTCCCATCTTTCCAATCTGTATTGTAAGGCATGTCATGCAACCTTGGCCTTTCATTTTTGTTCTCATTTATGTATGTATTCTCTTGTCTGTACTGATAATTATTGCTTTGCTGAGGAGGCCTCAGGTTGTCTCTTTTACTGATTATACCAGCAGCCTTCCTATTGTTTTCAATTGTCAGTGCTATCTTATGTGCTTTAGCCAAATCTCTTGGGGATCTAATTCTCAGTTCATACCCTATATTAGGATCAAATGCATTTAAATAAACACTCAATGTAACAGAATCTGGCAACCTTGATCCAGGAGGTACTTTAGTATGCAACTTGTTGAATTTTCGGTTGAAATCATAAATTGAATCATTCTGATTTTTCTGAATTCTCATTAATTCATGAAGAGTTGCATCTAGAGCATTTTGATTCCCATATTTCTCTAAGAATTTGTCTTGAAATGCTTGGAGAGAATTAATTGAGAATGCTAGCAGGCTATTGAACCAATCCCTGGCATCTTCAAGAAGTGATATCATGAACAGCTTCATGTGTAAATCTTCACAAGGCATATCTATGTCTTGGACGAAAATATTAAAACTCCTTAAATGTTCTTCAGTTGTGATTGCATTACTCCCTGTAAATTTGGGCACCATATTCCTCCAATTGCCATCCATAAGGTAAGGATATAACTGAAAACCAGCTAAATCAAACTATCTGATCATGGTTGCATGCTGGTGAGGGGGGGAAATAGGCGGATGCTGATACTAATGCATGTGATTATTGTACTGTGCATTATGTTGTGGGATATAATGTTGACCAGGAGGTGGATACATACCTGTATGTTGTGTAGGAATGTGAGGTGAACAATTTGGCTGCTTGTAGTGATTCTCTATCTAATTGTGAGGAGCATTTTGTTGATTGGAGGGCCCTGCGCCATGATCACCCTGCTTGTGAGGCGAGACATACTTTGGGCCACCAATCGTCTGATCAGTAATTTGGGCTTTATGCAATTTAGCCTCTAGTTCCTTTATATTTTTCTCTTTTAGTTCCAACTGTGCTTTTACTTCATCAGGAATCGAGAGCTCATGGTTTCCTTTAGGAGTTTCATGATTACCCTCCATCCTTTGATCATATTCATGTTGAATTTTGATTCATTCAGGCTCAAGTCTAGCATCAAATTCTACATGTTTCTTAGCTTCAAACTCAGCCTGTTTTTGAGAATCGTGAAAAGGAAAAGGATTTCTTTGATCTTCAGGGATACAAAGTTCTGCACTTGAATCATCACTCTATGTATCAAAGCAATTGTATGTTTCACCCTGTGCTCTTGGTGCTTTACCTTTGTTCGTTATGCACATGTCCTCATTTATGCCTTTTCCCTTATCAGCTCTGTCATCTTTATGTGTCCACTTAATGCTACCAGCAGGAGCTCCAGTATGACCTCCCCTGTACTAAGATCTTCCATTCATGATGAACAGCTACAAAATTTATGTCAGAATCGCCACTCACTTTTATCAAAAAATGAGAAAAGGTTTGATACTTTTTATTCCCAACGGAGTCTGTGCAAGATTTCTAACTCTATGATTAAGGCCTTGATTTTGATTGATCCCCAGCAGAGTCACCAATTTGTTAGCTCTCAAAAACACAGGCAAGATACCTCAAGAGGCTGCCAATCTCTTGATATGCTTCAGGGTAATAGACAAGATCGAAAGAATTCAACCTTCTACGCTTTAGGTGCTGCAAGACCTGGGTGGGTGTACCTCTCTGAATGGTGCAGACTTAATTTGTGATTATCTTCTTAAAGCAATTTGTTCACAATGGCAATGGGAGGTGAACAAATGAAATCCAACTTGAAAATAGTAACAATATTCTGCTCTGAATCCTAAAATGAATGCTTGATTAACATATGTAAAGAAAACTGAATAAGTTCAAATGGTGAAGTGCAAAGACTAATGCCTTGTTGGGTATGCGGAGTCAAAATGAGATCAAAATGAGCAACACTCTCTGGAGAAGACACAAATTATCTAGCATACATTTTGTTTACAACTTGTATAAACATGCAAGAATGTGATTACTAAGCTCTACTTGGATAATCCAATTGAATCTCTCTGATTACTGTGATTAACTAAAAGGATTCAGTCTTTACTTGAAAGAACCAATCAATCGATCACACAAGTACAGTAAATGTGCACTGATAAATTGAATACAAACTTGTCATATCAATTTAAACAATTAGAAAGAATCCATCTTGGAGACAACTTAGCAATTCTCTTATTAAATTCAATAGATAACTGATACCAGACATGTGCAGCAACATCAATTGACATTCATAAATACCTCCGTTTTAGAACATGCATCATAGCCTCTGATTTGATAAGTTTACTGTTTTGTATCCATACAATTTTCCTACTGTATCGAATAACTGATAACTGGTGTCCTTTTACAATTACAAAGATGCCAATTTATACACCAGCATGAGAAAATAAAACATATTGAAATATCATGTCGGCCCCCCACAAGATTCGGGCTCCAATCGAGCTGGCCTGCAACAGTCATCAAATGTATACATGTCGGCCACAGCATTCGAATTTCTATTTTTATTCGCCAGTGAACCAGTCGCCAGGACAACACAGAAGGTATGCCAAAGGCAACTATATTGTCAATCGTTAATCATCCCGCATTCCTCTGTTCCTCGTGCTATTCGCTTTCACCGTAACAAACTATTTGCTATGCCGAAGTCAATAAGTATCCATTTGTATTCTTTATGTTTCAGTATATTCCTGTGATATCGGGGAGATGCCATACAAATAACAAAACATTATATCAAAATGTAATTCTTCACATGCTTTCATTCACTGAGACGCCAAATATCTCTCACCGATGAGTTCCTTTGGTTTTGATCACAGTCGCCGTAACATTCTAACATCGGCAAGACCTCTTGTAGATTACTATGTTTCACCAAAAGTCCTCAACCATCCCAAGTCGCTGAGACAAAATATTTTTCCTGCCAACGAGGATCCTCTGTCGCTATAACCTTCAACCCTCGGCGAGACGTCTTGTACAGTAAATTGTTATACCAAAACAACCGAGCTCACACCTGTTCACCAAGACATAGCCAATATCTCACTGAAAGCCGTTCAGTAGAAACCCTTTAGTAACCCGTCGGCGAGACATGTATACTTCGCCATGACCTCCTGCCGCAAACTTCAACTCTTACCGAAAGGCCCATGAGAGGAAATCCATGTGTAAGGTCGGCGAGACCGAAGGTCACTCGCCAAGACCTTACAACGATAGCAATATCTCCCACCGAAAGTCATTCTTTATACTTGTCGGCAAGACCTGACCTTTTCGCTATGACCTTCTACTACAAACACATGCCTTTGCCAATGAACCACCACAAGCATAGTCAGGGAGACATACAGAATTCGGTGAGATACTACCCCGATAGCCATAACATATGCCGATAGATGTCTCTGTTGTCGCCAAAATAATATGAACGTTACGCCGATAGCCCGCAGGTGAAATCCAGTCATTGTGACAAAACAAAGGTCCTATCGAACGCCGCCTGCATACAAACTTCAATCGTTGTGACATCAAATGAGTCTTGTCGATTGCCAACACAGACTCATGCAAGCAAAAAATGCAAAATTGATCGGGGAGACAAAAATGAACCTACACCAATAAGGACCAAAATGTGGAAAATGCAAACATGGATGAATTCTAAGGGGAAAAACGGGCAAGATGCAAGTAGAAATACCATGAGATGAGGAAAATTCCAATAGAAGGACTCATATGGAGACTCAGGGGGTATGAAAGGTATGCAAAAAATCATCAAATTTTGATAGCTCCAACAGGGTCCACTCAAGGGACGCTTTGTTCAAAAGCGATAACATTTTTGAAAAGAAACAACATTTTTCACCAATGATTCTAGCTTCAAGGATTCCTTCTGAAAGATTCATTTCATCAAGGAATTTGAAAGAAAGAATATTCCCTCACAAGGAAAAGTACGGATTCTATCTCACGAATCTGAGATAAAAGAAAAGTTTCTTTACGAATCCATGTTGAAGAATGCAATGTTTGAAAAATAGATTTTAAAAAATCAAATATTTTCAAGAAGGGATTTGTTGGCCACCAAATACAACTTTTGAAAATCGAAGCAGTGTGATATCCCCCTTAGGATGGTGTGTGTTAAACTCAGAGGCATGTGACATCCTAAGGAGAGAAAGGAAAGAATGAAAGTGATGTTGTAGTCTGTGAAACATGACGAGATGTAACCATGGTAATGTTGTCACACACGCGGGGGACAACACATAAGCACCACAACATCACAAAGAAAGAAAAGAAGAGAAATATTAAAAGGAGAAAAAATGACATAATGAGCAAGAGATAGGGGGATCTGACATTTCGGGGTCAGAGCTGCTCATAAATATAGATAGATAGATATAATAATATTTAAATTAATTGTCATCAACCCTCTACTTTATCAGACCATGTGAAGAAAGGAACGTGAAAACAAAATGAAAATAAAAAATTGGGTCAACATGGAAGGTAGGCCTAAATTCCCCCAACACTTTGCATCGTCCCCAATTGTCAAAAATCAAGGCACAACAAAGAGAAGAATAATGTGACAAATAGAAGTTTTACGACACAAAAAACTCCTATATCCAAGCACCTATAAGGATGATAAGGGTCATCCAATAACATATAAAACAAGCATGGGGGAACACAACACACACACACAATCTAATCTATAGATAAAGAAGAGTCACCCCCTAGTCCTCATCAACCAAGAGGTTGTCGTTCTCCCAGTCTAGATCATCATAAGGGGAGGGTGGATGAGCTTTCAAGGGTGAAATATCAAGGGGGTACCCTCCAACTCTCCTACAACAAGATCCAAGGAAGAAGGCCCCTCGAGGTCTTCTCCACTCAATTCCTATGAGGTGAGTGTCAGTAATCTCACAAATATTGTCTACAAAGTTGAACATTCACTTTAGAGGGGTGCCATTTGTCAACTCAGCGGGTGATGGAGGAGGTGCCCGAGATCCATTGTTAGCCTCACTGAAAGATTCAGGAATAGTGACAAACTCTAAGGATGTTGGGGCTGCCTCCATCACTAGGATGATGCAAGCCAACACAGAACCAACCTTTGAAGAGGTGAACCCTTCTTCCAACCCCCAATGCAAGTAGGGTCATCCTCCAATTTTCACTTCATCGAAGGATGCAAGATCCCCATAGATGAAGCTAAGGGCAAGGAGGAAGAGGAGAAAATTGCAGTGAACACCACCAAGGTATTTGGAATTTCCATGGGTTTTGAAAAGGGTGGGATTTCTAGAAGGGACATTAGAAGGGGAGGCTCAACTGAAGGAGAAATGAACACTTGCACCCTCTTGGGCTAAGGATCATTCATGCTCATAGGGGGTTCCAGAAGCAAGATTGAGGTGGAGGGAACTAAAGCAAAAGGGGAGGAAGGGGAGGACATAGTAGAAGAAGTCAGAGCGGGAGTTTCTACCTCCCCTTCCTTCTTTTGTAAGATAGACTACTCAGCAACCAAAGCCTTCCTCTGATGCTTGCGCTCACATATAAGGTGGTTTCTACAAATCCAGGAGCTAGAGGTTGTAGCCTAAGAAGGAGCAGCGGGCTCTTATTCAGACATCAGAGTATCCATCACAATAACTTCTAGTGGAGGGAGTGACTCCTAGACGAGAACAAGAGGAAGATATGGAGAGACAGATGTGACAACAAAAGGGGGAGCAAACTCCAGTGCCTCGACAGCAGGCCTCTTCCCTTTCACTACCTTAGGGGTATGGACAGTAGGAGGTTGCAAAGATTGAGATGCAGGAGTGGCTCCATGGGGCCCTTCCCCTTACCATATAGAATGGGTTGAGGCACCATAGGTAAGACAAGAAGTTCAAATGTTTGATGCTTGGCCTTCTGCCAAGAAAGCATCATCAGACTTCCTAAGAGACGCATAGGGGTGGAATTTGATGGTGCCACAACAGGTGGAACAGTATAGGAAGAAGAAGTAAAGCCTTGAGTGGACTTCTCCTCCTCCCTTTTTCAAGTAGCAGAGGAAGCCTTATGTTGTGCTATTATGGAACTTTTAACTAATATGGCATAGGGAGAAGGAGGGTAGATCACTTTAGGCGCTATGCCCCCATTCTTATACTTCACATAAGTTTGATACAATAGGTCTATCCTAGGAGGGAGAAAACCAACAAGGGAAAGCCAGAAGTGATCAAGTTAGTAGCCCCCACGCGTAATCATCAGTTTGTAATTGGTGTTGTGGACTACATGCATAGAACCCTCGTAAAAGAACTTCAAGCACTTATGAATTACTAAGGGAACTAAATTCATGGAAACTAGCCAAGGAATGCCTAGTTTCACTCTAAATAATTTAGACCCTAGGATAATATTAAAGAGTGCATTCACAATCCTGGTCCCAACTAGGACTAACAAGGTGATACAACAAATGGGAGGGACAAAAATCCCATCATGTGTACATATAGTGCTTCTAGATTCATCATATCCATCCTTATGTAATTTTTTTATCAACATGATCTCCTTTATGATAACATTCACCTAGAATGTAGGGTCAATGAGAACGCTGATTACGGTATTCCCATTGATATGTGTGAGAATCTACAAAGGATATGGTTCCCTATTAGAATTCATCAGTAAATCCTGCGAGGTAAACATTATAGTAGGAGACCTACTTGCAGGTTGTGCAAATGGGATGGGTAAATGCAAGAAGGAATCCATCTTTGTGTACACTAGACAGAACCTTCACAAAATCCCCTAAGGGTTTCACAATTAGATGGTGACCTACTCAAGGTTTTGCTTCGCAACACTTAAGGATCCTTCCAACTACACCACTAGGAGTTGTAGGTTGGGTTGTAAGGTTAAATTCCCTGCAACGCACACACCCATAATGCTCCTATAACATGAGGGAAGAATCTTTTGGCACTACCAAACATAACCAAAATAGTTCACATAAGGTTCACCAAAATGTAGAGGAGGGGGACTGATCACTCAGGACCCCAGGTCACAAGAGAGTCTAGAATAATTAGCTTCCCTGATCTACCTCATGTTAAGGATTGTTCGAGGTAATTTTGGTGTTTTAGGAGGGTGAAAAGGAGGGGAAATTGATCTACCACTATCCTTTTTTCAACCTGAAAGGTTTAGGGGATCAGGTGAGCAAATTCCTGAGTCAAAACTATGATCTAGGCAACTCTTTGCCAGAGGACCCTAGCACAAAAGATGGACGACAAGGTGGCGCACTAGCATCTCGATCGGGAGTTGGCATCTGTACGGACATAAAGTATATAGGATAGCTAAGACTACCAGGGAATCAACTAACTACTTGATAAAAACAGTAATGATGAAAAGCAATAAATAGCTAAACTACTGAAAGTTGATGAGAATAAAGGTGGTAGAAATGCAACTCACGAGCAGTCTATCCTCCTGCAAGCTCCAGACGAATGTGACCACCTATACACAGTAGAATGGGAAAAAATGTTCAGGTTGTTTCGAGGGTTTCCGCACTCAAACCCCCATTTCGGTGTTCCCACCTCCATGGATAGGCACAATAGCCACGATATAGAAAATGCAATAAAGAAAGTAATGGAAGAAATGACAAGCAATGGTAACAATAATATGCTATGTAAATCAAATAACAATGCTAAATGAAATGGATATCACCTCCCAAACAAGGTGCCCACGAGCATGTGAAGGGAGATGCAAGCTCATGAGCCTATAAGTGCCACTATTTCCACAACAACATGAGGAGAAAAACTAGTAGATTAACGCCTTGGAGCTTCAACAATGGAGAATGATGTGAAAGAAGGAGTGTGTAGCAACAGGTTTGATTGAGAAACATGTAGAAGTGTGAAGAAGATCGAATGAATGAAGAATGATATTTTTTTAGCATGAATAGAAGCCCAAAAGAGTTATTTGAGGTCAATCAAGGGCTTAGGGGCATTTCTCTTCATCGCCAATGGAGAAGTGTAACACCTTTGTAGATTCTAGAGGTGGGAATCCTGTCAGGATGGAAGCGTGTCGCGCATACGTCCACGCATCACGCTAGCGTCCCTAACAAAAATTTCCCCACCGACACTACAAATAGTTGTCAAGTAGGTGGGAAGTGAGTGGATGAAGTGGAAAAGCACCTTTGGGTTTATTTTTCTAAGGTAGTGGGTGTAAATGGGGAGTTTGAATGGGGTGTAAATTCACTCCATTACAACTTGTAACTTTTTTAGAGTTGAAGACTTTTTTGGTATTTTTGGATATAAGGTTTGTGTAATAGGAATTATATGCATGATGCCTCAATTATGTTATCACCAGTGAAGGTTTGAATCTACATGTTTTATGGGTTTTCATTTTTTGGTGGATCCACATTGCACTACTTTGTGATCAATGAGTTCTATGATTTTCTTGGGTAGGAGCACTAGCCATGCTTTTTTCACCTTTGTTGGAAGTTGCATGTGTGAAGTATGTGATTTTGGGTGCTAGGTTTTTGGGCTTACATGTTGCATGAAGAACTGAAAAGTAAATTTACATAGTTTTTATGGTTTCATGTGTGTGCACTATAAAGATGCACCATGGTAGTAGTGGAGGTGAGTTGCTAGTCTTTTCAACATCTCAATTATTTTATATAAAAAATTTGCATGGCATTACTTTATACATTCTAGTTTTTTGGTGTTTCACTAGTATGGAGCATTGGCATGTTGAGTAGAAAAAAAGGAAAGGAGATGAGTAGTTGAAAATATTTATCAAAGACCTCACAAATAGAAGGAAGCCTAGGTGTCTTCCAATTTTTAGGACATGGACTATGTTGTCATAATATGATCTAGATTAAAACTTAATCCAATATGAGCTTATGTTTATGAACATGTTTGTGAAATAATATCTTATAATTTGAAGATAATAATCTTGATATCATGGGAGGCTCTTTTGTGCATGGTTGGATTTTTGGGATGATATGGTTGTGTTGTAGTTTTTTCATAGGGATATCATGACGTCATGGATATATCTATAGCACTCTCGATGGGATCCATGGTAGTGATATGCATTTTAAATTATGATAGATGATCCTATAATATTGATGATGAGTTGTATTGTGTCGTGGTGGCCTTTAAATTATTGGTTGGAATTTTGGTATGAATATGGTTACTTCCAAGAGGATATATTAGTTGGAGGAAAATGATATTTTAATGTAAATATTATAAATCATGGAGTAATAGGGAGTTCCTAGAGTTTGCATTGATCATGCACTAGGAGCATTGGCTATTATTTGGAAATAATCTACTAGTGTTGAGAATAGTGATCATTGCCTTCGAGAAAGATGCTCTTAGATATTATGGAGTTATCTTTAGAGTTTTTCTAGGAATGAAAAATTTGTAGTGTACCTAGTATTCTAAAAAAATGAGGTGATGCTAGAGATATATTAAGTGTGTAGGAAAATATGATGTCAAATCAATGAAATGTTATTGGATAAGTGTGATGTTGATGAAGTGATGCTTAAAAAATTAAGTGATGTTGATTAAGTTGAATTGTGACATTGAAGTTGTCCCAACTATTAACGAAGATAAAAACTAATTATTGATGAAGACCTATTCTACTGAAAATATTTTGGGTACAACTAAAAATATTAGATTTTATTTTAATTATAAGCATCATTTTCTAGCAATCCAATATTGTTCTTAGGAAATTAATTTTAAGAGATTTTAATCTCAAATATTTTTAAAGTTTTTTTGAGTCTATGTTTAGGTTTTTTATTTACTAATAAGTTGTTTTAAATCAAAGAAATCTTTTTTAGGATATTTTTTAATTTTATGAAAGTTATTTTAAGTGGTTTAATCTATTTTTCAATTGTTTTTTATCAATTATTTTAAGGGTGTCAAACTCTATATTGATCACCCCAATTTCAATTTGTAATAAGATAAATCATTCAAGGAAATTATTCAATTTTGTAATGAAATTAAAAATATATTCAAGTTGCATGTTCAAGAAATTTGATTCAAAATTTAAAAAATATAATGTGTGATTTAGAACAACCCCTATTTCATGCAGTGGTATTAAACCAAGGTTTATCATCATAGGAGTTTATAAGTATAGATGAGAATTGTACTAGACAAATTTAGTTTTGAATATCCTTCATCAAAGTTCAAGATCCTAAAACTTTGAGAGAAAAATCTCAACTTCATTTTTTTTACTATAATGGCAACAAACAATAGTACATTGTTACTTTAACAGTTCAAAGGTGAGAATTTTGTTTATTTGAGAGATCAATTTAAAATAATATTAATACAAAAAGGAGCATGGGATACAATATCAAGTGGGTATGTTGATCTTGAACATTTGAATTAATTGAATGAAAAAGATATTTTAGAGAAGAGAGGAGAAAAATTATACCCAAGCATATTTTTATATTCCAACTACAATGAATCCAATAATTGTGGTTACAAAATACCAAATGAAGCATGAACAACTTTATAAAATTCATATTGAGGTACATTTATCAAGTTAGGGTTACATACATTCAAACCATAAGAATAAATTTTGAGAATTCAATGATTAAAAAATAAAAATGTTAAACAATGTTGTGTTAGACTAATAAGCAATGAATAAGATGAGAACATGTGAGGAGGGGTTAAAAAATGTTGTATTTGTGAAGAATATATTGAAATATCTTATACCCAAGTGGATGCATATTGTTATCACTTTAGAAGAGTATAAATATTTAGATACTTTAACAATGGAAGGGTTGATTGGATCATTACTTATAAATGATGAGATGGTAAAGTGTATGTGCGATCTTCATTAAGCACTTATGCCAAAGGAAAAAATCAATAATAATCAAATAACAAGTACCAATTTTCCTTGAGGCAATAATGGGGAGAACTCATATCAAGGGTTTGTTTCTAGTTCCAAAGAAAAATGATCAATTAGAGGTCATGGTTTCTCAAGAGGTACAGATAAATTTAATGTATAAAGTATCTAATGTAGTGTCTTTATTCCAAACAAATGGTCATATAAAGAGACTATAAATTCATAACTCAAGTCAAGGAATGAAGAAAATTATGCACAAGAATACTCAAACAATGAAAATGAAGTTCCAAAGCAAGGTAAAGATGAAGATCTACTGCACTACTCTCTTTCATCTAACAATAAAAAACACAACTAATGGGGTATGGTTTATAGATTCGTGTTATAATCATATGACAAATTATATAGAGCTTTTTTCAAATATTGATGAAATTTTTTAAAGGAATATTTGGTGATAATAAAGTATTTGAAGTATGTGGAAAAATAAAAGTGGATATAGAGATTAGACAAGAAAAATAATATTTTTTTTATGTATACCACTCACCACAACTAAAGCATATGTTGATTGTTTGACAAATAGTTGAGAAAGTACTTAAACTTTTGTTTGATAATAAGAATTTTGCAATATCTATGATATATAAGATGAGGAAATAATATTACTATAGTTGGGATGAAAAATAAATGAATATTCCCATTAATAATCAAAGAACATGTGTATACGAGTGGATTTGCACCCCTTACATGAATTACACTTTTGTACATCCTCACCTTAGAAAACCAAATCCAAAGGAAAAATTCCACATCAGCTTGTTGACTTCCTTCCACTTGGCATCTGTCTATTGTGTTGGTAGAAGAATATTTGTCAGGAACGCCTGCGCGGCACGCAGACGACCTTGATGGATTCCTACGTTTGAAGCTGGCAGAGGCATTACACTTCCCATTGTGAATGGTTTGTAACGTCCCTCTTTGACCAACCAACCCTGAAAATGTCATATTCTCTCCTTTCTCCTTCAAAATCTTCCATTCTCATTCCATTTCATCCTCTAAGCATTCAACTCATCTTTTTCATCACTTGCATTTTTAGCCTTCATTTTCAGTCTCAACAACATTCCAACACTCCATTGCAGCAACAACACTCTATCAACTCCATCAAGCAAGTGTGAAGCAAGTCATTGCAGCAGGGGGTTGAGGTTTTGCAACACCTCCCTTCATCACAGTTGAGGATGTGGTGATTGTTCAAGCTCTCTTTCTCCATCATTGGCTAGTGAGCTCTTGGTGGAGGTGGTAACGTTTTCACTCCTCTCTTTACGATTTGGTTGAGTAGATATATACTATTTTGTAATGCTATTCGTGTTCTTTCTTTCTTTACTTATTTATCATACATTTCTCTGTCATTTCTATTTGGTTATCCGTGGAGGTGGAAACACCAAAACGGGGGTCTGATTGAGGCAAGCCCCTATATAGCCCCAACAAATTTCCCTCTTTCTTGTGTGTAGGAGGACGCGCATTTGGAGCTAGCTGGCGAATAGGCACTTTTGTGAGATTTTTTTTTGTCACCTTGGTTCTAGTTTATTTACTTTATCATTTCAGTATTTACTTTGCATGCTTTCTCATTCTGTTCTCATCATCTAGATTGTACTAGCTAGGTTGTTAGTAGGTCTTTTTGGTAGTTTCTCTGTGTTCATCATTTTCTGGCTGTACAGATGCCAGTGCACCCAAGAGACACCAGTGTGCCATGTTGATGTCCCAAAACTGCATTGTCATCCTTAGATAGAGAGTTGTCTGAGCCATAGAACTGACTCCAAATATCCATCTCGCCTAGCCCAGACTATAGTTTGGGTCTGTAGAGTGATTGAAGGACTTTATAGTCCTCATCATTCTCGTCCTTCACATTAAACCTCCCTTTAGAGTGAGGTAAGTTAGGTCAGCCCTCTGCTCTTGGCTCTCCATGACCTGGGTCCTTGACATGGTTGGTCCCCCTCTTTTACATTTTTGGTGAACCCGACGTGAAGCAACGTTTGCTCATTCATTGGTGTTCAGGATTTTCCCTTGTACCTTGTGATTGTTGTGCCCTTGAGTGTTGTGAAGGTTTATGAGCATCACAACCCAGTCCACATCCTTCAGGTATATTGTTAGGAGAAGTGTACAACACCTTCTTATGGAAAGGACGAAGGTCACTACTGGTTTCTCTACATGCCTTTTTGCTAGATCCATCGTTGGTCTTGCCACATAGGAGCAATTGTCGAGGGGCAAGGTAGGGGTCTCTAATGAGACTGGCCATGTCCTCACTCCTCCTAAATCTCCTACACCATAATCGATGGATGATTATGAGTCCATTCACATTCTTTCAGAGTATATCTCTATCCTTAGCAAAGGACTAGGTGAATTAGAGAATCACTTGGAAAAGGACCCGAAGATGGCTAGGGCTGCTAGGGTTATTAGAAAAATAAAATATATGGTTGGAAAAAATCGAACAGGCATAGAACTCAAGGCTAGTCTCTCTAGTCTGACTGAAGCATGTGCTCCTCCAAAAAATCCTAACATTGTACAAGGGGCCACTTTCGAAGATCATGAGAGAAGGTTGAGAATGTCGATACCTCCTATGTCTGTGTACATGACCGATGTCCCCTTGATTAGCATCCCCTCTACCTCTGAGAGATCCAAAACTATCAAGGCGAATAGAATACCCTTGGTATTTAGCTTCACCCCTTCTGTCACCTCTAGCAGTGGAGGTTTTGGCGGGATGAGTGGTGGGGACTTTGGTAGTGGCAGGAGTGGTGCTAGTGGAGGTGGTTTCGATGGAAGCCATCGTGGTGGCTTTGGAAGCGGAGGTGCCTTCGGTAGAGGCCCTACTAGTGGTGGTGGCTCTAGTAGTGGTTTCGGCGGTGATCACACTGGTGGTTTTGGAAGTGGCTCCAGTTGTGGTTCTAGAGGAGGTCCCTCTAGCCCCATGTCTTCTAATGACCCTATTCTAAACACTCTTCTTTAGAATATGGGTAAGATGCAAAGCTACCTAGCGAGTCTCTCCCAGGCCTCTACCCAACCTATCTTTCAACCCTTTTTTGACATAGCCCATTATCATTAGAAATTTTAAACAATCCCTTCCCCCAAGGAATGGAGATTCCTAAATTCAAGAAATATGGCGGCAAAGGGGACCCACAAACACATGTGTCTACCTTTAATTACCTATGTACAAATTTCTTCCATCATGATGCATTTATGGCGAAGCTATTCCCTCAGTCTCTTAAGGATATAGAACTCGAATGGTACTGTTCCTTACCTGATAATTCCATTTTCTCATTTGATCAACATGTAAACCAATTCCTACGACAATTCCAAGCTAACATCAGACTAAAGATGACATTTTTGGATCTCGTTTGATGCAAGCAAGGTGATAATGAAAATATTATTGGTTTTATAGCACGATACCAAGCGCTCTTTTCACAAATCTCATATCCACTGCCAGATTCTGACATGTAGAAGGTGTTCATAGGGAACTTTCAAAGACCCTAGTAGGAGAATTTTTCCCTTATGAAATACCCTTATTTTGTACATTTGTGTGTTTCATTACGAGAGTATCAACAAATGGTAGTTTAGTTCAAGTAATCCTCCTCATGCTCCTGTTCAGAAGGAAATTCCATTGTATCAACCTCTAGGAAAGGTAAGGTTGTTGCAAATGTAGTAGCCGCTACGACTGATAATGGCATCAAATGCAATTGAATGTTCACAAAGATAGCAGAATCTTATTCTTCCATCTTGCAAAAGTTGTTGAAGGATAAGATCATAACTTTGGAGAACCCTAAGTCTCTTAAATAACCTTTCCCTAGTTGGTACGATCTGAATACCTTCTATCATTACCATCAAGTTAACAAACATGATATTGAACATTGTATGTGCCTGCATCATGAGATATAGGACCACATCAGGATGGTACTATCTGTCTTGATGGAAGTAAATAAAACATGTGAAAAATTGGTGGCCCGAAATTGAATAGTGAGTTGTGAATATACCTGGCCCATTTCCATCATTATGCCACATGATTATTGATCCTTTGATTCTACTACTCAAGGGGCATATGTTAACAAGCCCTCTCCCTCTACATTCTCGCTCACCTCAATGGAAATATTGTGACAAGGGTCTTAGTTGATCCTTAGCGGAAGAGTCATAGAAACCACCTTGTGCATGAGTGCAAGTGTCAACGAAAGGCTCTTGTGGCTAAGCAAGCCACCCTATAGAGGAAGGAAGAGGAGATGACCGCCTCTACATCAGGAACTCCTACCATGTCCTCCTCTCTCCAACCCTCTTCTTTCATTCAATCTAGCTTTGCATCGCTTCTAGATTTCATTGTGATTATAAATACATCTGACCCTAAAAAGGTATAGGTGTTCATCGCTCCTTCAGTGGAGTTGTCCTTGATGATGTCACTTCTGGATGTCCTGCCTTTCCTAAAATCCATGGATATTTTGAACACTTTGGTGGTATCTATTATGGTTTTCTCTTCCTCTACACCTATTTCCCTATCTATGGGGAGTTCACATCCCTTGATAGAGCAGAAGGTGGAGAGTGGCCCTTCCAGCAATGGAGGATGTAAGAGGAGTCCACCTTCTTTTAAAGGTGGTCCTGTGCTAACTTGTTCTATTTTAGTAACAGAACTAGTCCCAACTTCCCCTGAGTTCGTCACTGCTCCTGAGTCACTCAGTGAGCCTAGAAGTGAACCTTAGGCATAACCTTCCCCATCTATTGAGGTATGACATGGCACTCTAGTAAAGTGCATGTTTAACTCTCCAGATGAAGTTTTAGCCTTGTCAGTGATCTTCATGAAATCGTTGACCATAGATCCACAAGAGCCGAGTGGAGGAGACCTTGCAGGGGCTTCTTCCTTAGCCCTTGTTGTGGGATGGTCAGACATTCCTCCTCTTAACATTCCACCATAGTAGGCTCGTCCTCCTTCCCCCTATGATGACCTAGAGTGGGAAGCGAATAACCTCTTGGTTGACTAGTGTTAGGGGATGCCTCTTCTTTACCTTTATATTAGATGTGTGTGTGTGTTGTAATGTGTTCCTCTGTGATCATGCTATGTGTGACTGGATGACCCTTGTCACCCTTATTGGTGCTTGGATACAGGCATGGTTTTTGTGTCAAGAACTTTCTTCTCGTTGTATCATCATTCTTCCATGTTTGTGATTGATTTTTAGCAAATTGGGGACGATGCAAAGTGTTGGGGGAATTTAGGCTTCCCTTCCATGTTGACCCAATTTTTATTTTTACTTTGTCTTCCCATGCATTCTTCACATTCTTCACATGGTCTAATATAGTAGGGGGTTGATGATAGTTCATTTTATATACTATTATTATACTTACCTATTTATTTATGAGCAGTTTTGACCCCAAAATATTAGATCACCCCTATTCCCTTTGTTCATGATTTCTTTATCTCTCTTATATTTTCTTTTATCTTTCTCTCTTCTTTGCTTCAGTTGTCCCTTTCATGTGTGACAACTTTATTTCTATGACACTTCCATTTTCAAAAAATGCATTCATTGTTAACAAATCTTTTCTCAAGAATATTCACAAACTTTTTTTCAAAGAATCACATTCTCGACTTGAAACCCTAATGGAACGTGTTTCCTTCATCATGGGTTCACAAAGAAAGAACTTGAGACCTTTTCTTCAAGGTAGGAGCAACTTCGACCTTCCCCTCACAAGGAGGCATTTTCTTCCTTTTGAATTCCTTGATGAAGTGAACATCTTTCAAAAGGATTCATTAATGATGAATCGATTTGAGAAAGAAACATCTCTTCCACACTTTCAAACAGCGCATCCCTTGAGTGGACCCTTTCCTTCACACCGGGTTCCCAAGGGACCCCTTTGAAATTTTTCTAATTTATCGATGATTTACGTGACTATCCACTTACTTTCCTGGATGGTCGCTCTCAGACATGTTCTATCTGCGAGTAAACATGTCGCTCTGCAGGTGCACATGTGAAGCCACTTTCCAACTCTGTGGATTCCCCTTCCTTGGGTTTCCTCCATGTGAGAGATCTTGGTGGATACCTCCCTGTAAGTCTGCAGGCCTGTAGGGCACTTCTTCTGAGCCTCTTTCATGCAAGAGATATTGGGGATCACTCCCCTGCAAGTCTACAGGCCTGTAGGATGCTTTTTCTAGGTTTCCTTCATGTGAGAGATCTTGGAGGACACCTTCCTTGCAAGTCTACGGGTTTGTAAGGAACTTTTTATGGGTTTCACTCATGTGAAAGATCTTGGAGGACACCTTCCCTATAGGTTTGTGGGTCTAGGTTTCCTTCATGTGAGAGATCTTGGACAACACCTTCCTTGTAGGTTTGCGGGCTTGTAGGGCACTTTTTTGGGTTTCCTTCATGTGAGAGATCTTGGAGGACACCTTCCCTATAGGTTTGTGGGTCTGTAGGGTGCTTTCTTTGGGTTTCTTTCATCTGAGAGATCCTGGAGGACACCTTCCTTGCAGGTTTGCAGGTTTGTAAGGCACTTTTCTGAGTTTCCTTCATGTGAGAGACCTTGGAGGACACCTTCCCTGCAGGTCTACAGGCATGTAGGGTGCTTTTTTTAGGTTTCCTACATGTGAGAGAGCTTAGAGGACACCTTCCCTATAGGTCTGCGGGTTTGTAGGGTGCTTTCTTTAGGTTTCCTTCATGTGAGATATCTTGGAGGACACCTTCCTTGTAGGTCTATGAGCCTATGAGGCACTTACCTCTCGAGGCTTCCTTCATGTGAGAGATCTTGGGGGTCACCTCCTTGAAGGTCTATGGGCCTGTAAGGCACTTTCAATCTACAACTTCATAGTTCTGTGGGGTTATGAATTCCTTTGCTTACCCTACACTTTTGAGCTCACCAAATTGCATTCTGCTTCCTCGACGGTTCAGGTATAAATTTCTAACCCTATTCACTCTTCGATTTACTTTACCAAAGCACTCATCAATATTCGTACTCACTAAAGTTGGGGGAAAATGTATAGGAGTGAATTTGCACCCTTACAAAAATTCCCCTTTTGTACATCCTCACCTTATAAAACTAAATCCGAAGGAAAAATTCCACATCATTCTATTGACTTCCTTCCACTTGGCATCTATCTGTTGTGTCGGTGGAAGAATATTTGTTAGGGATGCCCGCGTGATGCGCAGACATCTATTCAGTGTGCTTATGTCCCTAATGGATTCCTATGTTTGAATCTAGCAAAGGTGTTACACATCCCATTAGGAACAGTTTGTAATGTCCCTCTTCGACCAATTGACCCCGAAAATGGAAAATTCTCTCCTTTCTCCTTCAATTTCTTCCATTCCCATTCCCTTTCATCCTCTAAGCATTCAACTCATCTTTTTCATCATTTCTTGCATTTTCAACCTTCATTTTCACTCTCAACAACACTCCAACACTCCATTGTAGCAACAACACTCTATCAACTTTGTCAAGCAAGTGTGAAGCAAGCCATTGCAGCAGGGGCTTGAGGTTTTGCAACACCTCTCTTCATCACAATCAAGGTTATGGTGATTTTTCAAGCTCTCTTTCTCCATCATTGGCTAGTGAGCTCTTGGTGGAGGTGGTAACGTTTTCACTCCTCTCCTTTACGATTTGGTTGAGTAGCTATATATTTTTTTGTAGTGTTATTTGTGTGCTTTCTTTCTTTACTTCTTTATCATACATTTCTCTATCATTTCTATTTGGTTGTCCATGGAGGTGGAAACACCAAAACGAGGGTCTGATTGAGGCAAGCCCCAACAAATTTCCCCTCTTTCTTGTGTGTAGGAGGATGCACATTTGGAGCTAGCTGGCGAACATGCACTTTTGTGAGATTTTTTTCATCACCTTGGTTCTAGTTTATTTACTTTATCATTTCAGTATTTACTTTGCATACTTTATCATTATGTTCTCACCATCTAGATTGTACTAGCTAGGCTGTTAGTAGGTCTTTTTGGCAGTTTCTCTGTGTTCATCATTTTTGGCCGTGCGAACGCCAGCACACTGCACTACCATACTCAGACAGAGAGGTGTTTGAGGCACAAAACCGACTCCAAAAAGCCATCTTGCCTAGCCCAGACTATAATTCAGGTTTGCGGAGTGATTGAAGGACTTTATAGTCCTCATCCCTTCTCGTCCTTCGCATCAAACACCCCTTTAGAGTGAGGTAAGTTAAGGAAGCCCTCCGCTCTTGGCTCTCCATGACATGGGGCCTTGACGTGGTTGTCCCCCCTATCTTACAACATGAATCAAAAAATTGTTATGATACTATTGGAGATGCAAGTTGATTACAACACTAAAGGTATGGGTACATTATTTTTTAGTGATTGTAAATGTCGCATCGAAGAAATATGGTGCATGGATTACCAAAAATTCAAGAAAGAGAATAGAAAGTGTGCAAGGATTGTAAACCTAGACAATACCACAAGGATAGATTTCCCAAAATTCATTGCAAGAAAATCAACCATTGTAGCTTATTCATTCAAATTAGTGGTCATATGTCCAAAGTAAGAATATGTACAAAACACTTCATGATTACATTTATTGATGATTTTACAAGATAAATATAGTATTTTTAATAATAAGAGTAATTCTTTTGAAACATTCAAAGTATTTAAAACTATGGTAGAAAAAAAAAGTGGAAGATGCATAAAGTGTTTTAGGATAAATAGGGTAGGTGAATTTTGTTCAAAAGAATTTAATGAATTTTGTGCAATGAATGGAATCAAGAGACAATTAACAACACCTTATACACTATAAAAAAGGAGTACTAGAAATAAAATAAATAATAATATAATCAATGAAAAATATGCTAGAAGTAAAGCATATGGATAGAATGTTTTAAGCTAAAGTAGTTAACATTGCCATTTATATCATGAATAAGATCCCAACTACTATGGTAAAAAATAGAACATTATACAAAGCTTGATATGGGAGAGTCCTATAGTGGCACAATTTAAAGTATTTAGTTTATTATCTTATGTTCACATAGATGATAGAGAAAAAGTTAGAAATTAGATGCAAAAATGAAGCATGCATATTGACAAGTTTAGTGCAAAAAGAAAAGCCTACAAATTTGATAGAATTTTTTTATAAATGACAAGTCTACCCAAGACCAAATTCCTACTAGATAATCACAAATCTAGATGAAGTTAATAATGTTATTTTATAAACAATCTAATGAGACAAGTTACAATGAGTAACTTTAAAATATAGATGTCTCTTGGATGCATGGAAAAGGGGATGGCATGTCCAAGAGATATGAGTTAACT
This sequence comes from Sequoia sempervirens, assembly GCA_007258455.2. Taxonomy (NCBI): domain Eukaryota; kingdom Viridiplantae; phylum Streptophyta; class Pinopsida; order Cupressales; family Cupressaceae; genus Sequoia; species Sequoia sempervirens. The sequence goes on from VDFB02353493.1 coordinate 421,863,771, forward strand.
CTCAATCACTCTCAATCAAGAGGCAAGTTAACTCATTATAACTAAGAATTCAGGACTTGAACTATTAATTAGTAAATAAGTTCACTCAATCTAACTAAATAGAGGTGGCACCTAATTATCATCAATCAAGGGTTGATGAGATAGTGGTGACACTTATGTACCTCAAGTCAAGGTGTAGGCATGTCATTATTAACTAATTAGGAGAATAAAATAGGTTCAATATCATATAGGATATAATATATTCAAGTTGAATAAAATGTTAAACCAGCAAAATTGGATTCCCCTCAATGTAGGAAAAATATTATTTCAAGAGATGCTATTATTTTTGAAGTCTATATGGATTATTTGAAGAAAGGATAAATAATGTTTCAAGGAATAGTTTGGAATCAAGAACAAAAATCTAAAATTTCAAGACCTACATTAGGTTCAAGCAATGTTATTACACAAATTCAGAAGGTAACACAATCTCATCAAAATATAATGCTAGATCAAAATTTTTGAAATAATATTAACCATAAGTCAAATAAGAAAATGATTAAGATGATGAATTGATAAATTATGAATTTTTTTCAAATATTGAGGTGGAACCTACTAAGTTTGAAGAAGCAAAAGAAATAAAATACTACAATAATGGAAGAAAGTATTTGATGTAATTAGAAAAACAAAACTTAAAAGGTTGTAAAGCTACCAAAACCAAGATATAGGAATTAAAAGCATTAATATCATAAAATAAAATAGTGATGGTACTATTAAAAATACAAAGCTAGATTGGTTGCAAAATGATATTCTCAAAGGAATGATATAAACTATGCACATATTATAAGGCATGACACTATAAGATTGATATTATCATTAAAGGTACAAAATGGAAGGTATGCTAACTAGAGGAGACAAAAAATGAATGGATACAATGAAGATGAAGTATATGTGGATCAATCACAAGGTTTTAAAGAAATCAATTGAAATGCACAAGACAACTAAGAGGGGAGAATGGGTTGTCACCAATCACATTCACAAATCTCAAGCAATTATTAACTCCACATCCACTTTAATCTAAAGCAATTGAAATCGCAAGACAACTAAGAGGTGGAGTGAATGTTGTCACCAATCACATTCACAAATCTCAAACAATTATTAACTCCACATCCACACTTTAATCTATTATTAAGTATGAGCATGAAGTACAAATAAAACAATATCAACACAAGAAACACTAGATTTACATGGAAAACCCAATAAGGGAAAAACCACGGTAAGGATTAATCACAATATAAGAGTAATCGCAAAACAATTTACAAAGAGGCTCACTGCCTACAGACAAAGAAAGACAATAGAAAATCCACCACAACTTTCACACATATGTAGCCTTGATAAGAGAATTGCAGACACCATCAACTCACTGCCTTCAGGAGTCTAACACATTAAAGCTCTCGCTGCCTCAACTTGCTTTCACACAACTATTTTGCTTCTCAAAATTTTGGCATACAAACCATAACATCTCGACTTGTATTTATACCATCTTCAACCTTAAAAACTTTCTCCAAGGTTGGCTAAACATGCTTCATTTTAAAAATTCAAATTAGGTTGGCAACTCAACATTCCCACAATGGAAGAGAATGAGAGTGGACCAAACCAACACTTAACCAAGACCCAAAACAACATCTCGAATCAATCACACACTTCCTCAATTGGTACTTATCCTTTGCATGACATGTAAACACCAGGTCGGCCAAACCTGATGAAAACATCAATAAACTTTGAAGTACACGCTTCCGCAATATGAAGATAACATGCAGACCACATAACATGCTTCACCATGCATTGGAACACATCTTAGATTCCTTCAAATTCATCCACAACTAATGCAACAACCTTCATACAAAGAACACTTTCCATCAGTCCATTTGGACTGTACAGACACACACAATAACTCTTAAACTAGTCTTTCAGAGCACCAAACCATGAACACCTTTGATAAAGCATAGATAACATCATTACAAGCCTTCTTCCAGATCTGCAAGACCTAAAACAAACCAGTGGAGGACTACGGAGTAGATACATTTCTCCCAGTCCACAGACAAATAATTCTGCCAAACTAGTTCACAAACTGGTGAACACAACTTCCACTCTTTATCAACCCAGAAGCTATAATCCAGGATATATCACCCAAGGATGCTCATAAACAACACTTCAGATCTTCACAAGCATAGGATCAACATAGAAGAAATGTGGAGCACATACTGGAGCACATTTTGAACACACACTCAATTCTAACTTCTCTATTTATTAACTTTCTCAAAAACACTTGGTAACTCATCTTATCAACACACCTGTAACACCATAAAGATAGCTCTATGTACTCACAACATCTCAACAATATCTCAACTATACATGCACCATTTGCAATTACTTGTTTCCTTTCTTTGTAACAACCTATACTATGTTGACATCAATGACAACATTAATGACAACACCACCATACTCATTCATACTTGCAACAAAAAAGGATATGCTTATAGGTTTAAAAAAGCATCTTATGTTTTGAAACAAGCACCAAGAGCATGAATTTCAAGAATTATTATACGGTTCTTAGCAAATCAATATGTGAAAAGCAAGAATGAGTCTACACTATATTTCAAGAAGAAAGGTAATAAATTTATGTATGTCTATATGTTGATAAATTAATATATATATAGAAGAAGATTAGACAATATGAAGAAAGAATTCAAAGAGGAAATTATGAAAGATTTTGAAATGATTGATTTAGTATTGATGCAATATTTTTGGCATGGATATATATTAATCTCATGGTAAGACCTTTATTTATCAAGCAAAATATGAGAGAAATTTTGAAGAATTTTAATATGTTAAATTGAAAGGATTTGTTGCAACAATCACATGTAGATAAAATTTATGTAAGAAGATGGACCACTAAAAATACATGAAAGGAAATGTAGAGGAAATGTAGAGGAAGCATAGAAGTATAGTTGAGATTTGAATGTATTTAAAAGCTTCAAGGGTAGATATTATATTTGTAGTTTTATTGGTTTCAAGGTATATGACTACACCTGTAGAAACACATTTATAAACAAAAAGAATACTAAGGTATGTGAAAGGAACAAAGCATCATGGAATCCATTATTATTTAGATGAAGACTCAAGTTTATTTGATGTAAGCATGGTATATTACCTAACTAGCTTCAATTTAAGGCCTATTCACACCTAATCACTTAAGCTTACTTAGGTCATGTTCTTTTTTGTGTCTCATATCATAGGATTAAGACATTTTTCATGATCTTAGTTTGTCCTAGGGTTTTATTGTTGCCTATATAGCAAGGTCATCTTAGTATTTTGTAATCATTCTAAATTTTGTATTCGTTATCTTTTGACAATATAGTAATTCTTTTTATTGCATCTCTCTTGTGGAAGGTATCCGATCTTGGTGGTTAAATTCCAACTCCAGTGAGTTCTTTCATTTCTCTAATATGGTATCACACTTTTAAATTAGTAAACTCTTTCTCATTTTTTTCAATTTTTAAAAACTTTAATAAGGTGTCTCTTGGAGTGAAATAGACCTTTTAGTTGTGCTCAAAGGCCCAAAAACCTATAAATCCATGTAAGGCATGATAGCATTTGGCACTAGCAAACGTTTGAGTTTTTTGGGAGGGTTGACTGGGATACCACTTTACCAATCTATACTCTCATACAGCCATATGACGACCAATAAATAATCTTTAAAAATTTGTATAGGGAATGTTCTCTAGTTACTCTACATCATTGACTCTATTACATTGTCATTGTCATATGTCGAGTACAATTTTTCATAGGATTAAAAAAATTAAGAAAAATATCATTTTTTATTTTTGAAAAAATTAAAAAATGGCATTCAAGGTGGGTATCATGGGGGTACCTACCAATAGATATGATAGGCCCTCAAGCCTTACCCATGTATTGTCATGTTACCCTCAAGTGTCACCCCCTATTATCATGGATAGGGATTTCGGCCCCTTGGGTTGCACCCCCTACATAGGGGTGTTGGGAAAAGATTAAAACCAGAAAAAATGTAATAATTTTTTTAAATTTAAAAATCTAAAATTTAAATTAAAAAAATTAATTTTTAAAATTAAAATTTAAAATAATAATAATTTTTTAAATTTTTAACAATTTTAGTTTTCTCAATGATCTTGTTTTGCAATTGTCATTTTGGGAACTTTGAAGGGCCATAACTTTTTCATATAGACCCCTTTTTGGGTACAATTTTTTTTAAGTGTCTTTTTCTCATACTTTACAACATTTTCTTTTATTTCCCCTCATCTTCTAGAAACAAATTACTTTATGCATCTAGTCATTTTTAGACATCGTATTTATTGAATGCACATTTTTATTTACAAATGCACTGAGATAAAGTGTCCACATATTTTACTTATATTTTAGGGATATTGTGTTGGCATAATATTGTCATTGATGTCAAAAGGGGGATATCTGAGTGGTATCCTATGGGGGAGATTGTTGGCATGACACCATGGAGATCAATGGATCAGGTTCGGGAAGTTTGGTGAAATGTTGCAAGGTTATCATGAAATGTTGTCATGACACTGCAAAGTTTGCTTCCAAAGGTCGGACAATAAAACAAGATGCATTTTGATATGGGTTTCTTGAGAGCTTCTCAAAGGTGTAAGTTGTAGAGTTAGGTGGTAAATATTGAGCTCATAATTGTTTGATGTTTTCTCTCGAATAGAATTAGAGTTTGCTAATAAACCGTAAGGTTTACAGTCATGGCACTTTCATAGAACTTATAATTTGAATTTGACTATGTATCGGTCGTTGCAAGTTTCTTAAGTTATTACTTAAGCCATTGAAGTTGTATGTGCAACCAACCCCATTTCCTAGCATTATTGGCTTGGCAAGTATTCAATGACTATAATGTTTCCCAAGTCGCATGTAAAATATTTGCGCTCAGCTTGATCAATGGTTGTGATCAAGTCTTGAAGATCGACAACCTCCCCACCATCCTACTGAGATGTGGTGGTCCCCGTCTAGCCCAGCGATATAGCAGGCTAGTGGCATGTGTCAGGTGGCAATAGATAAGAAGTGGATGATGACACGTGAAGAAATGTGGTGATGAGTGATTGCTCGATATGTCAATTCACATCGATGTTGTGAATTGTACAATGCTAATGTAGATGAAAAATGGTGTTAGTTAGCCAACCCGCTAAGAAATATTGGGCCCATGTCTTTAGCTCGCAGGATAGCAAGCTTGTGATGCGTGTTTTGGTGGACCCTGCACTAAGCATAACGCTTAAGACAAGGATCAATGGTAATGATTTAAATGGATCTTTAATTCAACAATCACATTTAAAATTTGGGTGATGAATGAGAATTGATGGCTCATAGCACGAAAACAACAGATCAACAACTCAAGCTTAAAATTAAGATACCTCAACGGCTACGACAGTGTGAACGAGGGTTTTGACTACAAACTAACTCTGTGAATGAATTCAATTGGTCCAAATGCTCTAGCTACCAGTTTTTATTGGTTATGGGATGATTAAATCAGTGACACAAATGTGTAGGTGGCAAAAAATAAAATTTTGATCCGATACAGAGAATATGTATTAAATAAAGCTAAAACCCTAGCTTTTTAGTATGTTAAAAATAGAAAAATATCTAAATCTGGATAAGTGAATGTGTGGCTCGATGGATTGGTGGATTTTGAAAGAAGATAAGTAGAAAACCTAGTAGAAGATCTATATGGTGTGCAAATCTCGAGGCAACTACTGCAAGTTGGTGATAATACTCAAAAGTGGAAAATCAATTTTTGTTAAGTGTTGCAATTGCAGAGAATTGAGTGTATGCAATAGAAAAGTATTCTAAGTCTCTTGAAGCGAACAAAGAATACACTTAAAAGAAAGAGAAGAAAAAACTGTAGAGATTATGCATGGTATCTTGAGGCAGACAAAAAATGCACTAATAGAAAAGCTGCAACAAAAATGAGTGATGTATCTATGAGCTTTTTGAAGCGAACAGAGAATGTGCTAAAAGAAAAATGGAAAATGTGGAAGTGTAGTGAATGAGTAGAATCCAAACAAAAGGAAGAAGATCTTAATTAGGGTTTATATGCAGGTGCAAAATAGAGTAGGTGTAGAGAAAATAACTAAGTTACAGAGGCTACAACAAGGAGTTGAGCAGTTGCAAATTAGGTTGCAACATTGAACTAAGTTCAAATGAAAAAATTGTAATAAGTTGCCTTGTAAATCTAATTGGTGGGTGCCATTAGATATCTGGGTAGGTTCTTAGAGTAGGGAGTTGGTGCTTCCTTGGAGTAGGTTCTCCTAAAACCATGGGATTGGTGTATCCTTAAGGTTGGTGCTCTTAAACTTTGTATTTAGAATATTTGATTTTAAGGTCGGATTAGGATTGTAGCTCTTAGCAGCATTTCTCATCATGGTTTTTCCCATCTTGGGTTTTCCACGTGTATCTTGTGTTATGTGCTATCATATATGAATGTTTATATCTTTGCTTGTGTTGTTTCAATCTGCACTAAAAGAGTTAAAAAGGAATCAATATACTAAGTATTTTTAGGGCTAGATGTTAAATGATCTACTGATTCACCCCCCTATCAATAGATTATTGTGTTCCAACAATTGGCATCAAATCCTAGGTTCCCAAGGAGAATTTTTATTAGTTTGATTAGATCTTGAAGAGCACAAAGATATACTAAGAAGGGGGGGTGAATCAATATATCGATCAACTTTTACCTTTTACAACCTTTATCGACTTCAAACTTTAACACAAATCAACTATGCAAGAATATCTCAATATGAACAAGTTGACACCAAGATTTTACATGGAAACCCTTTTGGGATAAAACCATGGTATAAATAATGTACTTTATGAATTATATACTCTTTTACAATGAATGTAGGCACCAACCTACAAGGAGCACCAACCCCAAATGTTCGTAGGCACCAACCTACTGGAGGCTCCAACCCCCACTTGCCAAGCACCAACTTAGTAAAAATAATAACTTCAAGAATAATTTTCCACCTTCAATGTTGCTTCTTCAACAGATGATGGAAAATTTTGCTCAAAAAATTCCTTTCACAAAACTTTCTTTATGCCTTCACAAAGAACTTGTAGATGTTATGCTCTTTTCAATTACTCACTTTAACCTTAGATTTGCAGACCTTTTCACAACCTTCATAACTTCTTCATGAACTCCAATATGCTGATCAAATTAACCTTGATATTCTGCTCCAAAAATGACTTATGAATTTTGCACAAACTGGTTATCAAATTGGCTCAATTGTCTTCACAAGGTCAGCCCAAAATGCTCATAAACCTTCAACAATCTTCTCATAGATCTCTACTTCTGATGTTCTATTTTTCTCAACCTTCAACATCTACTTGTGTTCAAAAGATATATCTTTTTCTTCAACACACACAACTCAAGACTCTCTAATCTTCAGATGATGTGCATTTTTACACACTCACACATACAGCATGTGCTTGGATGATATAATCTTTTTCACACACAACCACACTACAACAACTCTATATTCAAAAACATCTTCATTTAATACTTCTTTATCTGTTCAAATTTCCCTTTATTATCACATCTGCCTTACTTCATTTTCTTCCCCTTATGCGTTTTCTCATTCTATTCTAAAACTCAAAAATATTCATTGAGTCCTTTATTCCAAACTCCAATACAGAAAATGTTCAATTAAAATCCCAAAATTCACACACACCCAGCACGTGTTTAGATGGTATAGTAGTTATTCCCATACAACACACACAACACACTCATAATTCTTTTACTCTTTTATATCCATATGCCTCCATACGAAGGGAAGCATCTCTTTGAAAGAAGACATCCATTTGAAAGGAAATGTCACTTGCTTTAAGTTTTTTCTTTTGTTGAGTTTTTCTTTTTCTTATTTTAAAAGAATCACACCTTTTTTACTTTGCTGAAAGATCATATTACTTCAAAAATAAATCGTATCTTTCCAAAACTTTAATTGTCGCCTTACACCTTCAGATTTTTTTTTTCTTATCTGACTTTTGTCCTTTCTATATTTTGTCTTTTAGTGACTACAATTCTTTTGGAAGTAAATATGTCCTTTAAGAAAATGGTGATCACTAATAATCACTATTTTAGACATCTTCACTAATCGTGACTTTTCATTTTAATCACTGACTTCATTGTTAATTATTGTCTTCATAATAAGTTAATTGTTGCACCTTAATGAATGATTAAGACTTTGATTATATGATCTTCACCAAGTTTGAGTGGTAGATATAATATTTAAATCTAAATAAATTGTCCCAAAATAAGACAGCAAACTCGAATTTGATTAAGCCACCAATCTAATTTATTCTTTGTCTATTCTTTGTCTTGACATCAATTATTTCCAACCTGATGATCTAATTTCCTTCGTCTATTCTCCTTTTTATGCTTCTTACAAATTTAACATTCCTTTAATGATCTTTCTCATTTGTAGATCCGCAAGTGTCCCTCTTATCCCTAACTCTTTTTTATGATCATAGCAACACCCATTTCTCATGTCACTTTTGACATCTTCTTCAATCAATAATAACTTCCAATAAAATCGTCCATACATTTGACATCAATGACTTCATTCTTTTACTTTGAAATCAATGACAACATTTCCAACAATCTCCCCCTTTGTCATTGATGGAAACATATCTTTTGTCATATCTTCTAACTCTCCCTCATTCTACTTCTCTCCCCCTTTGACATCAATGGCAAAGGGTCTTCCAACAATGTCCTTCTTTTTCTATTCCATGGAGCTACAAGATACTGTGTATAGCTCCCCTAAATGTATGCTCCCATTTACTAATACTCATCTTTCTCTTATCATTCCTTGTCTTCTAAAATAATTTTCTTCTTTATGGAAGCTTCTTTATTTTGACATCAATGCAATTTCCAACAATTGAAGCCAATTCATCATCTTCTCTATGGGGCTAAAAGATAGTGCCGACTTAGCTCCCCCTAAATTTGTGCCTCTTTTCAAAATAGTGGATGTCATGTATCTTGTATGATCATAGATTTATCCTCATCATCTTCTTGCTTTTGTTTTCTTCTCCATACTTTTGTAATCTTTTTCTCCTTTTCAATGGTGTTCCTTTCCATATCTTGTCTAGGTGGTTCCACGAAGCCATATCTACAAAAACGTGTTGTGTCCAAATTTTTTGCACTTGTAACACATAATGTCATGACCAAATGAATTATAATTTCTCCTAGTGAAGCTTGAAGTATTCCTTGCACGAAATCTGCAATTCATCGATTTGTGGCCAAAATAGTTACATGAATAGCAATATCCATTAAAAGAATAAAACTGCCTAGAATTAAATTTTCTTTCATTTTTCTTTAAGCTTGTGACATTCTCATCAAACTTTGTATATTTCTCCTTTGGCTTTTCCAATTCATTTTTCATCATGGCAACTTCTTGTAGCAACTTGTCACAATCTCTCTCTTTTGCGCTTAACTTGATCTTTATTTCATTTTCAACTTGTTCAACCTCTACAAGTTGAGTCCCTAAATCTTCAATTATTTTGTTTACTTCCTCCAAGCTTTTAGTCAACTCCTTAGTTTTTAGTTTATGCTTGGTGACCTTCTTCTTAAATTCTTCATTTTTCTTGTATGCATAATGAAGTTCTTCCTCAAGATATGTTTCTTCTTCTTCATTGCATTCTTGATCAACTTCTTCCTCTGCATCACATTCTTGATCAGCATCTTGTTCTTCATATTCAGCCATGAATAATATTTATTCTTCATCATTGCTTTGACTGTCATCACTTTGTTCTTCTGAAGAGTTGCATTCTTTCTTTGAGTAAAAGCTCTTTTTGTGACTTTGGAATCTCTTCTTTCCCTTTTTCTTGGTGTAGGTTTCTTTTTCATCTTCACTTGAGTTACTATCATCTTGAGGACATTTTGAAGCATAATGTCCAACTTCTCCACAATTAAAACATTTAAAAGGATATTTCCCCTTGTACTTTCCTCTTCCTTTCTTAAGCTTCCTCATGAAATAGGCCTCTATTTCATAATCACTTGACTTCTTATTTTAAGTATCATGTTTGGTTTTTCCTTTATTGGATGCTTTGAAGGAAATTTCATTTTGTGGTGTCCTCCCATCGATCCTCATTTCATAAGCAGCAAGAATCCCATGTAGCTCATATTTTGTTAGCTAGTCAAGATTTGTCAATTCTTCCAATGCTGCTACTTTGGCCTCAAACTCTGTGGATAGAGATCTTAGTATTTTATCAACAATAAAAGCATCATCAATTTCTTCACCAAGTCTTGTCATAATGTTCATTGTTTCATCAACGTGAAGAAAGTATGAGGCTATGTCTTCATCTTCATTCATTTTGAGAGTTTCCAACTTCCTTCAATGAGTTTGCATTTTTTCCTTTTTGACTTTGGCATCTCCTTCATAGATGTTTTGAAGCTTGACCCATATCTCTTTTTCTAATTTTCAATGCATGACCTTTGTAAATTCAGAATCTGTTAGGCTGCAAAGAAGAGCATGCTTAGCTTTTGCATTATTTTCACTTCTCTTTTTCCCGGCTTGATCCGTTGCAGGGGTTGTTGGAGGTGTATACCCATCAACAACATATTGACATACATCAAACCCAAGGACATTCAAATATTCTTCCATCTTCATACTCCAAACTACATAATTTTTCCCATCAAAGATGGGTGCTTTGACTGTGTTGTTGTTATCTACCATGTGTGCTCTTAAGGGTCTCCTTCAAGTGGTTGGGCTTTCAACAAGGACCTTGATCTGATACCAATTGAAGAGCACAAAGATATACTAAGAGGTGGGGGGGGGGAGGGGGAGGGGATGAATCAGTATATCAATCAACTTTTACCTTTTACAGCCTTTATCAACTTCAAACTTTAACACAAATCAACTATGCAAGAATATCTCAATATGAACAACTTGACACCAAGATTTTACATGAAAACCCTTTCGAGATAAAACCATGGTACAAATAATGTACTTTATGAATTATATACTCTTTTACAATGAATGTAGGCATCAACCTACATGAATCACCAATTATGTAGTTTAGTAGGCACCAACCTACAAAGAGCACCAACCCTTAATTTTGATTTAGTAGGCACCAACCTACAAGGAGCATCAACCCCGAATGTTGATTTAGTAGGCACCAATCCCTAATGTTCATAGGCACCAACCTATCGGAGGCTCCAACTCCCACTTTCCAAGCACCAACTTAGCAAAAATAATAACTTCAAGAATAATGTTCCACCTTCAATGTTGCTTCTTCAACAAATGATGGACAATTCTACTCAAATAATTCCTTTCACAAAACTTTCTTTATGAATTCACAAAGAACTTGTAGATATTATGCTCTTTTCAATTACTCACTTTAACCTTAGATTTGCAGACCTTTTCACAACCTTCATAACTTCTTCATGAACTCCAATATGCTGATAAGAGATGCCTTAATATGTTGATCAAATTAACCTTGATATTCTGCTCCAAAAATGACTTATGAAGTTTGCACAAACTAGTTATCAAATTGGCTCAATTTTCTTCACAAGGTCAGCCCAAAATGCTCATAAACCTTCAACAATCTGCTCATAGATCTCTACTTCTGATGTTCTATTTTGCTCAGCCTTCAGCATCTACTTGTGTTCAGAAGATATATCTTTTTCTTCAACATACACAACTCAGTACTCTCTAATCTTCAGATGATGTACATTTTTACACACTCACACAGATAGCATGTGCTTGGATGATATAATCTTTTTCACACATAGACACACTACAACAACTCTATATTCAAAAACACCTTCATTTGATACTTCTTTATCTGTTCAAATTTCCCTTTATTATCACATTTGCCTTACTTCATTTTCTGCCCCTTATGCTTTTTCTCATTCTGTTCTAAAACTCAAATATATTCATTGAGTCCTTTATTCCAAACTCCAATACAAAAAATGTTCAATTAAAATCCCATAATTCACTCACACACCTAGCATGTGTTTAGATGGTATAGTAGTTATTCCCATACAACACACAACACACTCTCATAATTCTTTTACTCTTTTATATCCATATGCCTCCATACGAAGGGAAGCATCTCTTTGAAAGAAGACATCCTTTTGAAAGGAAACGTCACTTGCTTTAAGTTTTTTCTTTTGTTGAGTTTTTCTTTTTCTTATTTTAAAATATTCACACCTTTTTTACTTTGCTGAAAGATCACATTACTTCAAAAATAAATTGTATCTTTCCAAAACTTTAATTGCCGCCTTACACCTTCAGATTTTTTTTGTCTTATCTGACTTTTGTCCTTTCTATATTTTGTCTTTTAGTGACTACAATTCTTTTTGAAGTAAATACGTCCCTTAAAGAAAATGGTGATCACTAATAATCACTATTTTAGACATCTTCACTAATCATGACTTTTCATTTTAATCATTGACTTCATTGTTAATTATTGTCATCATAATGAGTTAAATTTGCACCTTAATGACTAAGTAAGACTTTGATTATATGATCTTCACCAATTCTGAGTGTTGGATATAATATTTAAATCTGGATAAATTGTCCGAGAATAAGACAACAAACTCGAATTTGATTAAGCCACCAATCTAATTTGTTCTTTGTCTATTCTTTGTCTTGACATCAATTATTTCCAACCTGATGATTTGTTTTCCTTCGTTTATTCTCCTTTTTATGCTTCTTACAAATTCAACATTCCTTTAATGATCTTTCTCATTTGTAGATCTATAGGTGTCCCTCTTATCCCTAACTCTTTTGTATGATCATAACAACACCCATTTCTCATGCCACTTTTGACATCTTCTTCCATCAATAGCAACTTCTACTAAACTCGTCCATACATTTGACATCAATGACAACATTTCCAACATATCTTGGTTAAGTGAACATAATGACCAGTCAGGAAGGTTCCTCTACAAACAAGGCACCTCAGTTTGATGGATCAGACTACACCTTTTGGAGTATTATGATCGAGAAATACTTGGGATCTTTAGGGTTTCATGTTTGGATTTCTATTAAGAATGGTCATACACCACTGGCTACAAATTCTACTGATGTTACAGGAAAGAAGGATTATGAGAACAATGCAAAGGAAAAATATGCTACTCTTTATGGTTTGTCTAGTTCTGTGTTTGTTAAAGTTATGCATTGTCAAACTGCACATGATGTTTGGGAGAAGTTGAGAAGCATCTATGAAGGAGACGACAAGGTAAAGTTGCAAAGCTACAAATTTTGAGAGCCAAGTTTGAGGGTTTGAAGATGAGTGAAGAAGAAAATATTCTAGATTATCTTCTCAGAGTTATTGAAATTGTGAACTCTATCAAAGGATTTGGAGAAGTAAAAGACAGTCATTGTACAAAAAAATTTAAGGTCCATGACTGCTAATTATGATTCCAAGATCTCTGCAATAGAGGAAGGAAGAGATGTTGACAAACTCACTCTTGATGAGCTACATGGCATATTCACTACATATGAGATGAGAATGGAGAATGCAGAGCCATCTAAAAGAGAAGTTACATTTAAGGTAGCAAATAAGGAGAAGTATGAAGCACCCAAAAAAGTTAAGACAAAAGTAACCACCTCTGGGCATGAAGACACTAATGAGGAAGAAGCAAATTTCATCACAAGAATTAGAAGAGGCTTTGAAAAGTATAGAGGTAAGTTACCCTTCAAATGTGTTGATTGTGGTAAAGTAGGTTATTTTTCTGCTAAATGTCCATACAATAAGAAGGATAACTCTAAACAATAAGTAGATGGTAAAAAGAAGAAACCCTACTTCCCTAAGAGAATTTTTTAGAAAAAAAAAAAAAAAAGTCTATACATCCAAGAGGATAGTGATGTATCTGATAACTGTAGCAGTTTGGAAGATGAACAAGACTATTCCTCCATGATGAAAGAAAATGAACTTTTCATGGAAAAAGAATCAAAAGAAGAAAAGGATGGAAAGGTTGAGGACCATGGTAAAGAAGGTGAAGAGGAAGGAGAGGTTGACCTAGAAGGAGAACTTATATGTGCACTAGATGAGATTGATGACCTAAGGGAGGAGATTGAAAGGTTGAAAAAAGGAAAATAAACATCAGAAGAAACTTGTTCAAAAAGAGTCAGACAAGCTAACCAAGAATCTTAAAGAATCTAACCAAAATGTGGTAAGCTTGTAGCTACAAGTGGAAGAGGCCAAGAGAATTGAAGAAGTTGTCAAATCCAAGCTACAATCCTAAGTTAATAGATGTATGAAGTTAGAAGAAGAAATAGTTACCTTAAGGAAGGATCTTGAAATTGAAAGGAGGATCAAAGATCCTTGATGGACTGTTAAGAACACTAAAACCCTCTAACAAAGAAAAATTTGGTTTAGGTATTGAGAAAGGAAAGAGTACGTTTACAAGTGCTTTCACAAAATTGTATGTGAGATTTAGAGCAAGAGAAAAATCAAGTATAGATGGTAATGAAAGCCACAAGGAGGAAACCTCTAAAAAGGAGAAGAAGACCTTTGAGATAAAGTAATTTGAAGAAGAAAATAAGCCTACTGCAGATATGAAGAAAAACCAACTAGCTCCTAATCATCATAAGAAGAGGCAGACCATGAGAAGAACCGATGTTGATGGATTCACATGGGTGATAAATCTGAAAAAGCAAAGTCAAAGAAGACCTCATCTTGCACAAGAAAATTCTATGACTAGTTACTCTTCATATTTCTATGGGTATTGTTATACTTGCAATCAATTTGTTCATAGGGCTAGAGAATGTAGAGTAGTTGCTTAGAGTGTAAATTTTGTAAGCAATAATCCATTTGCTCCTTTAGTAGATCTAAATGTAATGTGTTAGAATTGTAACAACTTGGGTCATTTAGCAAGAAATTGTAGAACAAAATTCATAAGACCAAATGTACATAATGAGAAAAAAGAACACACCAGCTAAAGTAAACAAGTAGTCTACTGCTCCTGAGAAGGAAGAAAAAGTGGAAAAGAAACCTAACAATGTGTGGAAAGAAAAAGAGCAAATGCCCACACAATCAATGATTACACCAATGGCACTCCATACCAAAAAACAAAATTTGTGGGTAATAGACAATAGCTACTCTAAACATATGACTGGGGACAAGAGAAAATTCATCCAACTCAAGACATGTAAAGGAGGATCATTCAATTTGGGTGACAACACTGCAATTAAGATATGTCGTAAAGGCATTCTGAGCTTAGATGGTAAAATTCCTAATAAAGATGTCCTATATTTTGAAGGATTTAAGCACAACCTACTAAGTGTAAGTTAGATGTGTGACAATGGTTATAAGGTCACATTTAATTCAGAAGGTTGTAAGATAAGGAAGGATGGTAAAACAATTGCACAAGGAGTAAGAACTAATTCCAGTCTTTATAGTCTTCTTGAAGTAAAAGGTCAGTGTTGTCTGATAGGTCATGCTAATGAGAATTGGTTACATCGAAGATTGCGATACCCCTCGTGTTGTTGTTACTCTTATGGACAGATCTTGTACTTGGTTGTGTGGGTGATCAGTTCACCATTTTGGTTGTGCATGGATTTATGGCTTGGTTGTTTGGTTGCATTAGATTTTACATATGATGTTAGATGATACTTATTTATGGTGATTATGTTATATGACTTTTGTGGTGCTTTTAATAATATGTATACGTTGATGTTGCGAGTTTATGCTTGTTATATTGTTTGGTGTGTTTATTTGTGAGTCTTGGTGAAAGGACAGAGTGACATCACTTGCTTGCAAGTGCCCTGTCATCCTGCGATTTCCTTTCACGGTGTGTTTTCTATGGAGATTTATATGTTTCACGACATTTGTTTTATGCAGGATGCAGGTACTAAGTCTCGATTCCACCTGCTTCGGCAGGACAGGGCGAGCATCAAAATAAACCCAATGGGATTGATGTTGAAAAAAGGAGTGGTTAGGAAAGAATTCCCATCCCAAGTCCGTCTACTGTGAGTCCTTGGTTGTCCTTGTTTTTATTTGTCCTTGTTTGTAAATGTGTTCATGTTGGTTAACCATTTAGTTTGGGATTTAATAAATTTTTTATCAATTTTTAATTAAGTGTAATTTAATTAATGTTGGGTATGTGTGATCAATTATTTATTTAATTGATGGAGTTTAAAGTTAATTGTAGTTTAGTTAATTGAGTTATATTCTTTATTAAGGCAATAGTTTAAATAAAATAAATCGTACTGTGTTGATATTTTAAAAGTCTTATTGCTTTTGTATTTTTGGAGTTAAATAAATAGTTTATTAAGTTACATTGTTAATAAAAGAAAATATAAATAAATAAAATAAAATATAAATAAATAAAATAAAATAAAAATAAATAAAATAAAATATAAAAATAAAATTATTAAATTTTCTTTTATGGGGAGTTGTACGGGAAGTAGTGGAAAATTAATAAGTTTGGTGGAGGATATGTTTCCCGGAAGAAAAACAGGCATGAAAAAAAAACAGAAATTCTTCACGGGAAAGATTTGGCTGGGAAGAGTGGGGAAAGCTGGGTTTGTGAATTTTTGTGGGTTTCTATTGTTTACTGGTGTGTGGATTTGGGATAAGCTGCAAGTCTCCAGAAGATTTCTTATTGGCTGGAGGAAGAGCTTCTGGGAGGAGTTTTAAAGCTGCAGGGTTTTGGTGCAACTCTTACTTCTAGAGCCTATAGGAAACAGGTATTTCTCTGAATCTAATTTGTTTCCTTTGTAAATTAATATATATCTTCTTTGAAAAATTCAGAAAACCTTGTTTCTGGTTATTGCCGTTAAGGCTTGTGTTGCCTCTGTAGATTCTAGTTTTAACAAACAAAAGAAAAATAAAACCATAGTTGAACAGAGAAAACTTAGAATATATTTGTGCAAGGAAAAATATGAATCAACACAGGAAAATTAGCAAAAACTTCTTAATCCATGTGGTAGTTGTAATGATTCAAGTTTTTCTGTATTCTGTAAAAAAAAATTTAAAATTTCAATGGAATTGCTATTTCCTCACTGTGGAATTTTTATTTAAATGTAAACAGTGTTTTACAATTTACTCTGTCTTCTGTAAAAAGATAATTATATATATATATATATGTTCTGTACAAAAGCATTAAATTTTATAATGTTCTGTCTCTGAAAATTTTCTTTTAAAATATATATACATATATATAAAATCTGACGAACTTCCGTACTTCGGAAATTCGTCAGAATTTTATATAAAATAATATATATTTATATTAGGTTTCTTTTAAAAAAGTTAACAAATAAATTTAATTTTTAAAAATATATATATATATATACTTATGTTTGATTGGTGGGTGGGGACGGTACCTGTACCCACCCCCTGCGCAGCCCATAAGGGCCGCGCACATTAGTCGAAGGACTGCTGTACGCAGCCTTTGGGGGTTGCGTCCTCCCCTATGGGGAGGTACGCAGCCACTTGGGCTGCGTCAGACTTTGTTTAATTTTATTGTTATTTTTAATTAATGTTCTAAATTTTGTTTATTTATTTTAATACGGATTTTTGTTATTTTAAATGATAATTTAAAAATTTAGAATTTTTAAATTAATATTAATATTAATTAATATTTTTACATTTATAAGATTAATTATATATATATATATATGTGTGTGTGTGTGTGTGTGTGTTTTTTTTTAATAGAGAGGTATTTTGTTTGATGAATATGTTATATAATTTTATATATATATTTTTTTAGATGAAATTAGAAAAGAAATATTTATTAAATTTATTCAATTAAATTTATTTAATTGTCTTCTTTTAGTGGAGTTAATTGAGAAAAAGTAATGATTTGATTTTGTTATCGAGTTTGTTTAATTGGTTAAATTTTTCATATGAGATAGGGTTGTTGAATTTCCAGAGGTTGGGGAATTTGATATGTTTATTTTGAGTGTTTTATTCCATTTTCGTGGCGAGTATAATTGTATGTTATATTGATTTGCGTCAATTCGTTGAATCATTGAGTTATTAGATTATAGCGAGATGGTTTTGCCTCACAAATTTTTTATCCTGTGTTTGGTGTACTTGAGAGAGTTCAAGCCCCCATGTTTGTTGTATGTTAGGAAATTCTAGGGAGAGTGGCTCTATGTGGGCGCCGGCGCACAAAGGGGCTGTCAGGATAACCCACAGTAGAGTTAGTGTAAAAAGTGAAAACCTAACTAAATAATTAGGGGATGGGTAGTTAAACACTAAAAGAAAATAATAAATACCTCGCTCACCTGTTAGGGCTATCATAGACTAAAGGTGTTCGAGAAGGCCGTGGTTGGCAAAATCGTGATCTCGTTTCCACGAGTAATGCACGATTCCGCATGAGTCACCCTATGGGGCGGCGCCTTGAAATAGGCAGTCAGGATAACCATAGATGGAGGCGGCACCTCGTGTTAGGATGTCAGGATAATCCATGAAGGCCATGCGATGACACTCTCCTCTAGCGTTTCCCCTTAGTTATTTTATTTGAAAACCTCTGGAAGTAATTTTATTGTTTTGATTTGTAGTTAATTGTTGTCATGTTATGTAGTTGACTTATGATGTCACATTTCCTTTGTGTATAAATTCTTTTCCATGTTTGGTGTTGAGTCATGTGTGTAACTGTTGACGTCTTGGTCGGGAATCCTTTCTTAACTACTCCTAGTATGGGGGTGGTTGGGTGGAACGTGCTTCGCACCCCGTTGGGTTTCCCATGCTACAGTCATACCTTCAGTGCAGAGATTGTGGTGGCAGTTGTACCAGATTTTTGTACCATCTGATGTATACATTTATACCTTATTCTTATCATGTAATTTGTATTGTAATTCGCCCATGTGTTGGGATAATGTATCTTGTAACTTGGATAATTGGTCGTTGGTATTTAGATTGTATCTTGATGTATTATTATATCGCACTTTGTAATTTAAAACATTATTCACTGATGCAATTATAAATATATTTGATGTTGTTAAGTTGAGTAAGTTAGTTTCTCTTTGTTTCCATGTTATATTGGTTATGTGATCTTGTATAGCGTATGTGGTTCATCATTATTTGATGCTTTATGGTTATCACTTTCATATGAGAGTACATATCCTTGGAATGAATGTTAGACATTAGTTTAGTTTGTTAATGGGTAGATGACGTAATGTCCCTACGTGTACCCCAAAGGACTTAGGAGTTTAATATATATGATGTAATTGTAATTATGTTAGTTGAAATTGATAACATAGTACTTTTACTTTATGTTTTAAAAAAAAAAATTGTTGTGTAGATAGTTGTCCTTTGGGGTTTGCGCGTCGGGGTGTTACAACTTGGTATCAGAGCCAGGTTTGCAAACACTGGGTACTTTAGGTAGTTGAGTCCATTAGGCAACCTGGCGTAACTCTTGATCTGACATAACTCAATTGTTGTGCAGGATCATGCCTAGGGGTAGAGGACGTGGCCGAAGAGGAGGCCGAGGTGGTGGCCGTGGGGCCAATCGCCATAGTCCATCACTTCCGAGCTCACATGGGTCAGAGCGTGAGGAACTTCAGAGTTCCCAAAGCAATCCGATAGGAGGTGGTGGTCAGAATCTAGAGCAACCTGGTATAGGTGGTCAGTTGCAGCATTTGTTAGAGGAGTTGTTGGGTCGTCTTGGCCCTAGGCAGGATGAGGAACAGAGATTGGATAGGGAAAGGGAGAGATCTCCTAGACGTGGGGAAAACACAGCTGAGCAGGAGGCAGTAGTGGCAGGTCATATGAGGGATCTATTGAGGGCACGACCCCCTACTTTTGATGGAGCTGGTGGGGGTCTTGAGGCAGAGACTTGGTTGATCGATTTGGATAGATGCTTTGCAATGCATCCCTACGGCAGTAACACTAGGGCTAGGTGCGCTATCATGCACCTCAGAGGGTTTGCTTCCACTTGGTGGAGGCTAGAGGAGCAGAAATTGCACATTGACATCAGTATGGTTACTTGGGAGTTGTTTTTGGAGAGGTTCAGGGCCCGATTTCTATTCTGATCACTGGAGGCAGCGTAGAGCTGACGAGTTTCATGAATTGAGACAGATGACTTTGACCGTGGAACAATATGAGCGTCGTTTCTACGAGCTCAAGCAGTATGCGGGTATTGGAGATGATGAGGCCATGCTAGTGCAACATTTTGTCAGGGGCTTAAATGCCCGTATCAGCGGTGGTGTTCGTGTCTTCGAGCCGAAGACGATGGAGGTGGCAGTTGAGAAAGCCCGCCTTGTGGAAGAAAATTTAGCTATGGCTTTAGGAGGGCACACGGGAGTACAGATAGGTAGTGCTCCGATTACAGGTGTTGGTTCTCGAGGTGGGCAACCTCAAACATCAGGGACTTCTAGAAATTTTTGGGCACCTTCTAAGGGTGGTCCACAGCAGCAACAACAGTCTCAGTCTAGGCAGTTCAAACCCCAGTCACAGCAGAGTGATAGATCTCAGAGCAGAAGGAACCGTAGTTGGCAACGAGTTAGACAGGATCGCTTTGAGCAACCCGCTCAGAGTACACAAACAGCACCATCTCGAGGGTAGCTTCCAGCAGTCGAGTGCACCATCAGGTGTTAGAGGGTATGGACGTGGTACAGGTTGCTTCTCCTGTGGGCAACAGGGGCATATAGCGAGACAGTGTCCACAGAGGAGTACTACAGGATATAGTCAGAGACCAGCTGCTTCTGAGCCAACAGTGGGAGATGCAGGGAGAGCTCATCGGGTATTTGCAGCAGTAGAGAACCGTCAAGCTGAACATCAAGGCACTGTAGTTGAAACTTTAGGTGTGTTGAATGGTACTGGTATATCTATTCTCTTTGATTCAGGCGCATCAGATTCTTTCATTTCCCCTTTAGTGGTGGAACGTTGTGGACTGGTGGCAGCTAGGCAAGGCATTAAATGGCAGGTCGAATTGGCCTCCGGGGCAAAGGTTGCAGTTGAGTCATTAGTTCAGGGTTGCAAATTGCAAATAGGGGCACTCACAACTATGGTGGATCTTCGAATCCTACCCCTTGGCTCATATGATGTGGTTTTGGGTATGGATTGGTTGTACGCTCACCGTGCTATGATTGATTGTCGGCATAAGGTAGTGCGTTGTGTAGATGATGTGGGTAGTGAGGTGGAGATCATTGGCATTCAGAGACCTATCTCATTACGCTTAATCTCAGCTATGCAATTGAAAAGGTGCTTTAGACAGGGTTGTCAGTTATTTGCTGTGTCAGTTAATGATTTGGACTCTGATGAGAGTCAAGGAATTTCATTGGATGATTACCCCCTTCTTAAGGAATATTCTGATGTCTTTCCTAGTGAAATTCCTGGGATGCCACCTAAGCGTGACATCGACTTTAGAATCGATCTTGTTCCTGGAGCTGAGCCTATTTCTAGGGCTCCATATCGTATGACAACACAGGAATTGCAGGAGCTTAAATTGCAGTTGGAGGAGCTATTAGAGAAAGGGTTCATCCGTCCTAGTGTTTCCCCTTGGGGAGCACCAGTTATATTTGTGAAAAAGAAGGACGGTTCGCTTCGATTGTGTATTGATTATAGGCAACTTAACAAGGTGACAATCAAGAATCGGTATCCCTTGCCGAGAATTGATGACTTATTTGATCAAATAAAAGGAGCTCAAGTCTTCTCAAAAATTGATCTTAAGTCTGGTTATCATCAGTTGCGAATAGCCGAAGCTGATATTCATAAAACCGCATTCCGTACTCGCTATGGGCATTATGAATTTACGGTTATGCCATTCGGGTTAACTAATGCACCATCAGTGTTTATGAGCCTGATGAATGGAGTTTTTCGTACCTACTTGGATAGGTTCGTACTTGTGTTCCTTGATGATATTCTAGTGTACTCAAAATCTGTGGAGGAGCATGAGGTACATCTTAGGCAGGTATTGCAATGCTTGAGGGACAATCAGCTGTTTGCTAATTTGGCTAAGTGTGATTTTTACAAAACAGAGGTGAAATACTTGGGGCATGTCATCTCAGGTGCAGGTATTGCAGTGGATCCTTCAAAGATCCAAGCCATAGTTGATTGGCCAGCACCCAAGAATGTCCCAGAGATTCGCAGTTTCATGGCGTTAGCAGGCTATTATCGGCGGTTTGTACAGGGTTTTTCTAGGATTGCATATCCTATCACTTCTCTTCAGAGGAAAGGGAAGAAGTTCATTTGGTCCGAACAGTGTCAGACAGCATTTGAAACCCTTAAGGACAAATTGACTAGTGCGCCAATATTGGCGGTTCCTGATCCTACTAAGGATTTTGTGGTGTGCACAGATGCTTCTTTGGAGGGTTTGGGATCCATCTTGATGCAAGAGGGACGTGTAATTGCATATGAATCCCGTAAGCTCAAGGACCATGAGCTTAATTACCCAACTCATGACTTGGAGTTAGCGGCAGTGGTTCATGCTCTTGTGAGATGGAGACACTTCTTGTTGGGTCATAGGTTCGAGCTTCATAGTGACCACCGCAGTTTGCAATATATTTTTACCCATCCAAACCTGAATGCTAGGTAGAGAAGATGGATGGAATTCCTTTGCGAATATGACTTTGAGGTCAAATATGTTCAAGGCAAGGAAAATGTA
The DNA here is from genome assembly GCA_007258455.2 of Sequoia sempervirens. Classification (NCBI taxonomy): domain Eukaryota; kingdom Viridiplantae; phylum Streptophyta; class Pinopsida; order Cupressales; family Cupressaceae; genus Sequoia; species Sequoia sempervirens. Next base: position 421,886,356 of record VDFB02353493.1, read on the forward strand.
GTTGCAGATGCTTTGAGTCGGCGGAGACATGAGATTTCTGCAGTGGCTCTTGAGGTAGATTTGAGGAGTCAAGTCCTCATTGCACTTCCATCTGATAGTTGGTATCAGGAAGTGAAGTCAGAAATTGAGTCTGGTAGAGCTCTAGAAGGAAAGTTTGCAGGGTACTCACTTGAGTCTGATGGTCTTCTAAGGTATATGGGTCGCATTTACGTGCCTTCTGTTGAGGGTCTTCGGACTCTAATTATGACTGAGGCACATCGAGCTCCCTATTCTGCTCATCCGGGAGTTAAGAAAATGTATGCAGATCTTCGGGCATTATATTTTTGGGCTGGCATGAAGAGGGATATTGCTGATTTGGTAGCTAGATGTTTGGAGTGTCAGAGGGTCAAAGCAGAGCATCAACATCCTGCAGGTCTATTACAGCCTCATCTCATTCCGGAATGGAAGTGGGACATAATTTCCGTTGACTTTATTGTGGGATTGCCTATGACTACTAGACGTCATGATGCTATCATGGTCACAGTTGACAGATTGACCAAGGTGGCTCACTTTTCCCTAGTTCGTTCATCTTACACAGCTTCATCAGTTGCTAGAATCTTCATGGAAGATATTGTCCGCTTGCATGGTATTCCACGGAGAATCATATCTGACAGAGATCCAGTGTTCACATCTGCATTGTGGAAATCATTGCAGCGTGCCTTAGGAACACAGCTAAATTTCAGTTCTGCCTACCATCCTGAGACAGATGGACAGACAGAGAGAGTTAATCAGGTTCTTGAGGACATGCTTCGTATGTACGTGATGGATCAGCAGTCACGTTGGGAGGAGTATTTGCATCTTGTGGAATTTGCCTACAATAATGGATTTCATAGCTCTATTGGTATGGCTCCCTTCCAGGCACTATATGGTCATCCTTGTAGGACCCCATTGAGTTGGGACCGTCTTGAGGACAGAGTTCTCCTTGGTCCCGAAATGCTTCAGGACATGGAACAGCAGGTTGTACGCATCAGAGAGCATCTTGTGGCAGCTCAAGATAGACAGAAGAAATATGCAGATGCACATAGAGTTGACCGCCAGTTCTCTGTTGGTGATCGTGTCTTTTTGAGAGTGCGACCGCGGAAGAGCCCAATCCATTATGGAAAGGGTTCCAAGCTCGCACCTCGTTTTGTAGGTCCATTTGAAGTCTTGGAGAGAATCGGCCCCGTTGCTTATCGTCTAGCTTTGCCACCCAGCCTGTCACGGATTCACGATGTTTTTCATGTTTCTGTACTTAGACCATACTTTCCCGATGTTACTCACATACTTGATTGGAATGCTCTTCAGGTCGAGGACGGACAGCTAGCACTCGAGCCCGTGGCCGTGCTACAGCATCGGAGACTCGCCCTCAGGGGCAGAGATATTGAGCAGGTGCGGGTCCAGTGGGACCCAAATGATGAGACTTCAGCGACATGGGAGGATGCATCCCGCATTAGAGAGGCCTATCCATACTTATTTAGTGGCTTCCAGGAGTAAGCCACATCCTAGGGGGGGAGGATGTGATACCCCTCATGTTGTTGTTACTCTTATGGACAGATCTTGTACTTGGTTGTGTGGGTGATCAGTTCACCATTTTGGTTGTGCTTGGATTTATGGTTTGGCTGTTTGGTTGCATTAGACTTTACTTATGATGTTAGATGATACTTATTTATGGTGATTATGTTATATGACTTTTGTGGTGTTTTTAATAATATGTATACGTTGATGTTGCGAGTTTATGCTGTTATATTGTTTGGTGTGTTTACTTGTGATTCTTGGTGAAAGGACAGAGTGACATCACTTGCTTGCAAGTGCCCTGTCATCCTGCGATTTCCTTTCACGGTGTGTTTTCTATGGAGATTTATATGTTTCACGACATTTGTTTTATGCAGGATGCAGGTACTAAGTCTCGATTCCACCTACTTCGGCAGGACAGGGCGAGCATCAAAATAAACCCAATGGGATTGATGTTGAAAAAAGGAGTGGTTAGGAAAGAATTCCCGTCCCAAGTCCGTCTACTGTGAGTCCTTGATTGTCTTTGTTTTATTTATTTTTGAATGTGAATGTATTGGCGTCGGATTATGTTTAGATGTAATTTAATTAAAATTTCGTTGATTATGATTTAATTAATTTTGTAAGGAGTTGTTGAAGTTAACTATGTTATTATGATTATTTGAAAGTTAAATAAAATATAAGTATAAATAAAATAAAATAAAATATACGTGTTTGATTGATGGTTGAATGTTAAATGTTGCTATTTTATTTTATTGGGTTAATTAAATAGTGTATTAGGCTGCAATGTTAATAAAAGAAAATATAAATAAATAAAATTAAATATAAATAAATAAAATAAAATAAAATTAATAAATTTTCTTTTATGGGAGTTGTACGGGAAATAGTGGAGAATAAATGAATTTGGGTGGAGGATATGATGCCCGGAAGAAAAACAGGCATGGAAAAACTGAAATCCTTCACGAGAAAAAAAATTTGGGCTGTAGAAGGGAAAAGGGAGGTTTACTGTGTTATTTGGGATTTTGGGTGTTTTGATTGAAGAATTTTGGAAAGAGGCTGCAGGGATTTCTTTGAAAATTTGGAAAAGCTTCACGGCTGAAAGAGGCTGCAGGGATTTCTTTGGAAATTTGGAAAAGCTTCACGGCTGAAGAGTTCTGTAGCAGTTTTGGTGCAGCTCTTATTTCTACAACCTACAGGAAACAGGTATTTCACTTAATCCAATTTGTTTCCTTTGTAAATTAGTATATATCTTCTTTGAAAGATTTAGAAAATCTTGTTTCAGGCTGTTGCCGTTAAGGCTTTTGTTGCCTCTGTAAATTTTAATTTTAACAAACAAAAGAAAAATGAAACCATAGCTAAATAGAGAAAACTTAGAATATATTTGTGCAAGGAAAAATAGGAATAAACACAGGGAGACTAGCAAAATTACTGTGCAATTTTTATTGCCTGTGGTTGTTCTGGTGTTTTGTTTTATTTTCTGTATTTTATTACTGGAAAATAGAATTAAAAGATTTATTTTGCTTCTTTTGTTTGTGGTGGAATTGTTCAGTCTCTGTATTTTCTGGCTGTGAACATAAATTGCAATTGTAAAATAAATTATGTTTTCTCAATACAAATTAATTAAATTCGTTTAGTGTTGTTTTAAAAAAAAAAAAGTTTATATATATTTAAATTCTGACGAAACTCCGTACTCAGAATTTCGTCAGAAATTTATACATATATTTTTATATATGGTACTGGTTATATTATTATTTAAACCCGAAATTGTGTTTGTTTTAAAAAAAAAAATTTAAAAAAAATTATATGTGGGAGGGGACGACAGTAGCCGTACCCCATCCCTGCGCAGCCCATAGAGGAGCGCCGCGTGATCAAAGGGCTGTTGTGCATTGCTGAAATTTTAAATCCTCCCTAAGGGGGCTGGCTATATGTAGAATTTCAAGTCCCCAGCCCCAGTAATTGTTTTATTTTGTTTTTATTACGTTTTTCTTTTTTAAAAAAAGAAATCTAGAATAATATATGTTATGTCTTTTTAATTGAATTTAAAAAAAAGTCTTTATTTAAATTAAGATTATATATATATATATATATATATGGTTTATTTTAATAGAGGAGGTAATTTGTTTGGTGAATATGTACTATAATTTCATATATATATATTTTTAGATGAAATTAGAAAAGAAATATTTATTAAATTTTATTTAATTAAATTTATTTATTTGTCTTCTTTTAGTAGAATTAATTGAGGAAAAATAATGATTTGATTTTGTTATCGAGGTTGTTTAATTGGTTAAATTTTCTATAGGAGATAGGGTAGTCGTAACAACTTCCAGAGGTTTGGAAATTTGTCTCTTAATGTTAGGAGGCTTTTATAATGGAGTCTTGATTTCATTTGGTTATTGATCGTGATTTTGTGTATATCTTAAGTGTATCATTTTGTGTTGTTACTTGGGTCACATGTCTATAGCGGGATGGATTTGCCTCACGTTTGTTTCTAGTCTATGTCCCCATGTACTTGAGGGTATGATCCCTTTGATTTTGTTGTATGTTAGGAAATTCTAGGGAGAGTGGCTCTATGTGGGCGCCGGCGCACAAAGGGGCTGTCAGGAGAACCCACAGTAGAGTTAGTGTAAAAAGTGAAAACCTAACTAAATAAATAGGGGATGGGTAGTTAAACACTAAAAGAAAATAATAAATACCTCGCTCACCTGTTAGGGCTATCATAGACTAAAGGTGTTCGAGAAGGTCGTGGTTGGCAAAATCGTGATCTCGTCTCCACGAGTAATGCACGATTCCGCATGAGTCACCCTATGGGGCGGCGCCTTGAAATAGGCAGTCAGGATAACCATAGATGGAGGTGGCACCTCGTGTTAGGATGTCAGGATAATCCATGAAGGCCATGCGATGACACTCTCCTCTAGCGTTTCCCCTTAGTAGTTTCGTTTGGAATCCTCTGGAAGTAATTTCATTGTTTGATTTGTAGTTTAGTGTTGTCATGTTATGTAGTTGACTTATGATGTCACATTTCCTTTGTGTATAAATTCTTTTCCCTGTTTGGTGTGGAGTCATGTATGTAACTGTTGACGTCTTGGTCGGGAATCCTTTCTTAACTACTCCTAGCACGGGGGTGGTCGGGTGGAACGTGCTTCGCACCCCGTTGGGTTTCCCATGCTACAGTCATTCCTCCAGTGCAGAGATTGTGGTGGCAGTTTGTACCAGATTTATGTACCATCTAATGTATACATTTATACTTTGATCATATCATGTAAATTGTATTGTAACTCGCCCATGTGTTGGGATAATGTATTTTGTAACTTGTATAATTGGTCACTGTTATTTAGATTGTATCTTGATGTATTATTATATCGTATTTTGTAATTTAAAAACATTATTCACTGATGCAATTATAAATATATTTGATGTTGTTAAGTTGAGTAAGTTAGTCTCTCTTTGATTCCATGCTTTATTGGTTATGTGATCTTGTATAGCGTATGTGGTTCATCATTATTTGATGCTTTGTGTTTATCACCTTTTTATGAGAACACATATTCTTGGAATGAATGTTGGATATTAGTTAGGTTTGTTATTGAGTAGATAACGTAATGTCTCTATGTGTACCCCAAAGGACTTAGGAGTTTAACATGTATTATGTATTTGTAATTATGTTAGTTGAAATTGATAACATAGTACCTTTACTTTATGTTTAAAAAAAAAATTGTTGTGTAGATAGTTGTCCTTTGGGGTTTGCGCGTCGGGGTGTTACACAAGGCCAACCAGGACTTAGGAAAATAAAACCCACGGAGGAAATAAAATATTAAGACCAAAGGGACCAGGCCTAGACAGAATGATGGGCATAAGATGTTTTTAAAACCCTTCAAAAAAGGTAACCATGGAATAGATCCCGAAGATGAAGACAAAGCTAAAACCCCAGCCCTTTGAAATTTTCCAACACCATGAAACCCCAGTGACATAAGGTAGGGCATGAGTGAAACATTAGGAACAAAATTTGAAGTTCCATCAGTACAAGCATTGGATAATTTTATATTAATAGTTTGTCCTATTACAAATATAAAAGGTGAGCAAAATAAATAACATGTATTTTCCAATTAAATGTGAAGGATTTTTAAAAAGTTATAGTGTTCAACTATTGGTCCATTTATTGTGTTCAACTATTAGTCCATATGTGTTGTTTTTATAAAATAGAACACTCAAAACAAAACTTTGAAGTTCCATCACTACCCATAACCCTA